>VUQH01090728.1:21981-43057 GCA_015106775.1 Etroplus canarensis
AAAAAAAACAAAAAACAAAGAAAAAAAAAAAACACACACAAAAACACACACATATATATATATATATATATATATATATATATATATATAGCATAAATGTACTGTGTATTTAAGCTCCCTGTAAAAACTTTGCATACAGACTTTGCAGGCAAATATCTTGTTTAGTTCTCACCCTTTTCCCTCTACACAAAGAGCCAATTTTAGAGAAATATTTTGAAATTTTGTGAAATACAATGAGTCTCTGTGTGGGCGAACACTTATTCTGTTTCTTGCCCTTTTAGGAGACCTGAAATAAATGTGGTAAGCATAAGATATCAGACAGCAGCCAGTTAGGTTAGTCTGACTCTGTCCAGTTGTAACATCAGACAAAAAGAACCTCTAAAGCTCACAGATTAACACATTACATCCTGCACACCAAAATGTCTGCAGGATAACACCAAGCTGCAGGTTTCCAGAAGATTATAAGTTAGATCATTTTTAGGCAGCGAGAACCAACCTTCTTAAATATCTGGCAGAAACCTCACAGAGATTTCAAGACCTAGCAAAATTATTACTTGCCTATAAAATATTTTGACCAGTGAACTAAGAGAGGCTACCTGCTCTCTACTGTTGCAAGACATTAAGCAATGCATTGTGAGCACAAAAGTTGCTGCAGCCATGTATACAGATTCAGATGATAAAAACAATCATTTTAAAAACATTAGATTTCTATATTGTCACTTTTAAGGCTCATCTACAGTCACTCAGGTCTCACTATATTTAAATCCATCAGATCATAATCTACAAAACTGTGGCTCAAATCCGAAATCTCTGTCTGAACTAGAACTCCTGCTTTGAATCACACCTGGGTCATGCTGTCCTCGGTTCTCACTATGCTAACTAGTTCTAATTTATGGGCCTCCTGGGCTGAAACAGTCATGACCCCACCTGCGCTGTTGCTCGTAACAGCTGGTGAGACCAGGATGGAAGCAGTGGGGGGTTTCAGAGCTAATTCCTACTTCTGTGTCAATATGTTACCAAATACTGTAAGTATGAGTGGCCGCTACAGTGTAAACGTAACCAAGCATTAGGGCTATGCCTGCTTATCTGAAATGTAATTTTTCAGCGTGTGGGCTGATTCATATTTTCTCCTCTCCATTTCCGGTTCTGGCAGTATTCATCAGTAGTGTCAACAGCATAGAGCAGATCACAATCTATCCTTCTCTGCAGAACAGCTGCCTCTTCATCCTCCCTCCTACACCCTCAGCTGCTCCGTCTTCCTGTTGGTCCACTATGGAAAGGAGCTTTTAAGTTTTATTTCATCCAGAGAGATCATACGAAATGAATAATCAGCACAGAGTGATTCCTGTGACATTCACAGCTATATCTTGACATATAAATTAAATTAAAACATAAAATGTGATAACAGTGATAAGTAATCATTTAAACAGAGAGAGACCATTAGAAATTGAAACAAGCTTGTACTGCTTTTTTGCCACTCTAGCAAAGGCTTCAGTAAAATATTAAAGGGAACCTATTATGTGTTTCCTTACAATGGTGAATGCTCACATTAAACATGGGCAAAAGTTTCAAATATTGATGCCAGCATGTGTACAAGTAATACCTAATAGCTCCAAATGCTCAGTTTTACAAGAAAGCTGACTTTATAGAAAAAAGGAAGGTAGTGAAAAATACTAATTTCAGACAGTGGCTGTACTGAGGGACTGCACCAAGGCCCACAATAAGATAAATAAGGATTTTTTTTAAACTGAGTCATGCAGAGCTACTCTAATGGAGTCCAAGAATGAAAACATGGAGCTAGAAATTACATGAATGTAATAATAGGTCCACTTTAAGTCTCTGAAATCATCTCCTTGAAATGCATGACTCCTGCATTATGGAGTTTGTGTTACTGAAAGCTTTGTAAACATCCACAGAGTAACAGATGGCTGCAGTCAGTGTGGACTGATGAACAGAACTTGAAGCAGGACTCTGTGCGCCACATGGAAGTATTTACTTTAACAGTTGAAAGTGACAATCAAAAATAGAACCATAATTTCAACTACTGTTTATCATTGTGAGGAAGACAAAAGGTATCTGGACAGGGGACTAAAGTTTGTCTGGTCCATTCATATTCACATAAGCGCACACACACACACACACACACACACACACACACACACTTTAAGTGCCTCCATCTACACCCCGCCCCAAATCCATTAACTCTATGTGGACACCTGCTACCGCACTAACCTCATCCCCAACCCCCAGTCATACCAAACCTGATTCTCTGCTCGCAAACACACACATCCCCCACCCTGTCTGAATGACAAAGTACTGTGGTCTCAACCTCCCCCACCCCCAAACAAAGCTTTTTACCCACAGATAATACTAAAAGAAAAAGTAATAAAGCTGAAAAAATTATATCCCATTGTGACCAACTGTTACAGAAGAGTCGAACATTTGCGTTAATTGTTGCAAAAGAAAACAGAGCTATAAAAAGCACTCCGCTATCTCTGGTCATTATCCATCTTGTGCTTATGTACAATTATGCCTGACAGCTGTGTCTACTTTATAAACATTAGTTAGTTTTTTTGTATGACTGGCAACTTGCTATCAGTTCTCACGTTTGTGCATTAAGCTGCAGATTGGAAAGAAAACTAATTAACTATTAATTACTCTACTTCAAACAGACTTTTTCCTGCCATTGTCAGTCATTCTGCCTCTCAGGCAATGAGAGACATGCGCTTGTAAATTCATGCATTTATGCATAAGCAATTAGACACACAAATACACGCATGCAACTCTTTGGTTTTATGTGTAAAAGCAAGTACGTTGACAGAACATAGCAGCAAAGTGAGTGAAGCGCTTTTCATTATTAGGCATGGGGAATTTTGAAGGCAAAGAAACATTTATATGGACATTTAATTATGTGCATATGCATCTTTGAATTTGTGTGTGTCAGAACGAGGATTGGTGGTGTGCATGGGGAGCGGTCACCATAGTTACAGCGCCTGGTGTGCATCCCACCAGTGTGGGATCTGCTCGGGTGGAGGATCAAGCAGGGAGCAGAGGAGTGTAGCTGCATGGAAGGACAGCAACCCAGAGCATTGTGGGTGCGTGTGTGTGTGTGTGTGTGTGTGTGTGTGTGTGTGTGTGTGTGTGTGTGTGTGTGGAGGAGTGAAGTGGAATCCTCTTGTCAACCAGTCATCATGACTCCTAACAGAATAGCAAAAGGGAGGAGCTGACAACCCCCCCAGGTGGATTGGGGGTCTTTTAACAAAGCAAGGATGGTGCATGTAAACAGACCCAAGTAAATGTGATTGTAAAACATAGTACCTTCAAGGAGGATGAAAATATCTGGTTTGGATCACACTTGAGGGCAGTTTCTAATTAGTGCTCTTTGAAGAGGAGGTGGGCTGGGCACAGTATTGTTTAGAATAGAGTGGGGGAGGAAGGTCAGGGGCTATTCACTGGAGGAGGAGGGGGAGGCAGCTGGAGTACCTTTTAAGTGTGTGAGTGAGGAGAAGCAGAGATGCATGCAAATCATCCCAAAAGAACACTTAAACAGTTTACTGACTGAATGGCTAAAGGGATGTTGCTGGGATGTTATCACAAAACGTGATTGGATCTGAAGCGTGAAGAAATAAGCAGGCCTGACTATGGGATCGTGGCAAAGAGTTATGATGTGGGAAAGGCCTGACATTTTACCAGAGATACTGCAGCAGAGTTAAGATCTGACACAAAGCAGATGCTGCCTGTTCTGTCTCCAGCTCCAGCCACTTTCCTGATTCAGTGTGGCAGGCAGGAAGTCTCCCTTAAAAAACTTGAGTCACTTAACTCCCTCCCCATGTGAACTGGAGACAACTTAGATGTGGGTCATAGCTTCTTGCTTTTGTGTGTGTGTGTGTGTGTGTGTGTTGGGGGGGGTCAACTGTACAACAGTTTTAACTGTATTGCTGGTAAAGCAATACAGTTAGGTCAAATTCTTGATATCATGCGGAAGCTTCATTAAAGAAAAAGCTGTTTTAATTGTAACTTTCCGCCTCTGAGATCATGCACAGAGAAGAGGGAGGATGTTAACAGACAACAGTGAGGTTGTAATGAAACTACAGTGGCAGTCAGGTGTGAGTTTCCATAGTGGACTGTGAAGTCTCTATTACAGGGTTATTACTTGCCCAGAGGACAGTACACACCAGCTACAATTTGCCTTGCCTTTAGGTACACTTGACACAGAAATTTCCACAAACACAAAACATGTCCATACTGGCACAATCACAAACGCACCTCATCTAGTTCTATTGATCCATGACTAATGAGACATCTCAGCCATGATGCTGACTGTCAAATGGCTTTTGTTTTCATTATACATCCCAACTTTAATGAATATTTACTGGGAACTTATCACACAGTTGGTGGATGATAGCCAAGCTGTCAGTCTTGTTTCAGCGTTGTTTGGTTTTTTTTGTTTTTTTTTTTTCAGTTGAGTCAACAATGTTATGATATGAAAAAACAATAGCACAAAAGGCATCTTGTCATGGGTATACACAAAGAGATGGGTCTGGTGTTTATGATGCAAACAAGCGTGTGTGCAACTACAGAACACAGAAGGCACAGAAAATAACAAGGGGAGCAAACAGCACTGCAATCAAACAGCTGCACAAGCTCATATTCCCCCTCACAGAGAGAAATAGGTCCTCTGACTCTGGTGACAACTACAGGAAAAATAATGAGAAACAAATCTTGGGACTTGCACCAAAATTTCCATACCATATACACAGAACAGCTATAAAAACAGCTAGATGGTGAGTTATTGCACTTTGAATCATTGTCTAGACATCACACTCTTTCCTGTGTCAACTGAGGCTGAAACACTCATGAAATGCCTTACCAGAGCTGTAACAACTGACTCAAAAGTGTTCAGAGGACACACTGGCTTGACCACATGCAAACTAATCTGTAATTTTTGGGTGGGAGCTTTCAGCTGCCATTCTTATTTGGGACAGAAGAAAGGCTGGGTGGGCATAAGGGAGTGGCACAGCAAATTGAATACCAACAAAGTTTGAAATGCCTGAGTGGATTTCAATCATATTACCATGACCCTTAAATGTGAAATAATTCTGACACAAACAGAATTGGGCTGTAATGGGTTACAAGTATTCTGGATTACGTTTAATCAGAGATTACATTTGAAAAGATGTGCAATTAGAATGTGATTACATGGTTAAGGATTACTTTAAAATAAGTCTCAAAATTCTGACATTTTTCATGATAACCATTGCTATTAAATGAAAAGAGAATCTGAAACGGGTACAGGTAATTCAATTGAACTATGTAAAAAAGGTTAATATCCCATTTTTTTGCACTTTGAAATGTTTTGAGATGGTTAAAGACAAAAAGAATATTACAAATTTTGAATACATTTTTCAACTTAAAAAGGTGCGATTTTCGTGAAAAAAGAATTCAAATCAGATAAGTGATATATTTTTTAAAGTAATCAGTCCCAATCCTGCACATGTCTATTAACTTTTAATGCTGCTTCTTTCGCTTTTTAATCCATGTGTGATTGAATTGTTTGCCATGATTCTACATCCTACTTTCCTTAAGGGGACACATTAACCTTTTAATATACCATATAAACTGTTACAACGGTGAATGCTTATATTAAACAATGCCAAAAAAGCTCAGGCTTACACTGCTCTAAACAGTCAGTTTACATGCACTGAAAAATGTGCCTTCAGCTGCTTCCTCGTATTCTCCCCACGGGGTCACCACAGCGGAATAATCTGCAGGGGTAATTTTGCAAAGGTTTTTACGTAGGACGCCCTTCCTGATACAACCCTCCATGGTGAGAGGTGCTTGTATCCCCACTTGGAATCAAACCAGGGACCTTCCACTTGTAAGGCGAATGTGTAAACCACTACACTACAAGGACACGGTCAGTTTACATGCGCTCCTTTCCCTTAATCTGATGGCATCTGAACATGTTTGTTTCATGTATGAATGTGTACCTTAGTCACGTTTCAGTGAAAGTTGAAATGTCAATCTTATAGGTCACATTTTCATATCAATTTCAACACAGCAAAAATTTGAAAGCATGCAATCACATTAACAGATTAGGCACAAAAAAGATTCAGATTTGCTCAGCTTAGTAAAAAAACAATAAAAACATTGTTTTGGAGGTTGACCTAAATGATAACAGAAGAAAACCAAAACTTTTGGTACAGGATGCCTGCTGCCAGCCAGTTTCAGGGTCTAGCTCTGTTGAAACTAGTCTCACAGAAGCTACAAAGCCTCATCCATTCCTTTTTAAAAAAAAAACAAAAAAAAACGCTTACATATATTGAACAGGCTTTTTATTGCACACTGGATAAAGTCTGAACACATTCAGCACTAGCACTTGCCAATAAACATCACAGAGAGCACAAAAAAACAAAACACAGTTCACGTGCCTTTAGCTTGCCAAGGCACATAGCTGCCCCTCAAGACTCCCTGAACTCCTTTCATGCATGTAGAGTTATCCCTCATTCACTTTGATCTACGATTTCATATCTACTGCACATTCAAATATCTATAAAATACAACTTTAGAGTAGCAGCAATTCAGGGTTAATGAACATAAGTTCTGACAAATCGTCAAGTCAGGCTGTGAGCAAAGAAGTTGGCTCAAAGGGAGGGTGTCCTTGGTGAGACAAGAGCTAAAACGACTTATTTCACACAGTGGAAAACTGAAGCACTGCATTAAGGCCCAGTATAAGATAAATAAGGGTTATTTTGAATTATGAATCATGCAAAGCTACTCCAGTAGCACTCTAGAAAAGAACATAATACAGCAGGTCTCCTTTAAACCTACATCATGATATTGTACATAAAAGTAATGCAGTTGTCTTGATGAGTCAATTTCATATACCAGATTTCTAATGTCTTTCTCCGTTAATTATATACTTTGTCCCAATTAAGAAATGCAAACATTTTAATGAGTTTGTCTGAAATGAAAAATGTGGTTGTTCAAAGTATAACTACTTTCAAGCATTTGCGACAATTGTCATTGCACCATATGGACAATCAAATCTACACTTGAATGGCTTTAAGTACCGCCCTTCTATTACTGTGTAAAGGCTTTGGAGAAAAAAAGAAAGAAAAGAAAGAAACAATACACATTAGATATGCCCAAACTGAAAATGAGCTTGTAAGTACCTTCATGTTCTTTGATTGGGCTAGTTATAGAGGGCCGGCTTTATACACTCCTGGCTGATAAGGACAAAGTTTGATGGCGCTACAATAACTACTTAAAATTTCTCTTTTCAATCAATAGCACTGTAATGAGCCAGGATAACAGGGTATGGTTTCAGTTTCCTCCACCGACTTAAAACAAGTGATCAAAAATAGCATCAAAATTCTCACATAAAAGGGGGATGGCTCAAAGGAAGAAAGAAAACAGCCATCACACACTAATATCAAACCATCACTTTTGCAAGTTTTACTTCCTTGACTAAAACTTTATATTATTGCTGACCTTTTCCAGGAGGATACCATTTCAGCTTTTTGAATTTATTTGCCTTACAATCCAAATAGTGAAGCAAATTAAGTTTACAGTGAAGTCCCACTGTTATTGCAAAGCAGAAATACCTTTCAGACAAAAGAAAAGCAAGAGATGGTAAACATTTATCATTGATATGGATGTTCTAGTGTGGCATGCTGAAAATTAAGATCAAATTCTATGTTGTGCATTTGTTTTGGGATGTTCCTTTTAAATAACACCACACAAACTTCAACAACCTACGCATTTAATTTTTTTTATTTTAAAAAGTATCACTCTCTTCGCATTGGCACAACAAACCTTCACACACAATTTTTTGTGCAAATTCATTGATAGCATGTTTAGACATTGTGCAAATAAGCTAAAACTATGATTCTATTCTCCAAGCCAACAGAAATGATCCATACATATATAGAGATATAAATTGTGAAACAGATGTAGGCTTGGAGATTTCAATCCACACAGGGCTAAGCTGGCCTTCGACCAGCTGATAAACAGGACCAACAGCAGCTCACCAGAACCTAGACATCCACTGGCAGCTCTCCTGTCAGCCCAGTAAATGGAAACCACTGAGGCATTTCACAGTTAAACTAGCCAGCCTTGCACATATTACACTTTCAATTTAGTTATATAAACTGGGACATCTTGGATACCAAGTTGGCTACCCATTTCAAACATACTCACACAAACAGAAGAACACCCGCACAAAGCGCACACTCTTTCACCACACAAAAAGTATGACATCTTTCTTGTGCTCTGCAGGGGAGAAGGAAGACGTTCTTTTTGTAAAGCTAATAAATATTCTTTCCTTGAGGCAATTCCTTTCATATGCTTTATATTATATACCCTGGTGCCACAAATAAACACACATACATGCACTCATTCGCACCTGGTTGCAAACTCAGCAGCATAAATGAGCCCAATATAAGATTCGCCTGCCAAAAAATTGTGTAAGTGGCACCTCTGGGTTTAACAATGACTGATACCACCTCCATCTATCACAGCTGTCACCCACCTTTATTATAGTCATCTTCTTCAGCATTCACACACAAAAATATCAAGCGCAAACATGTGCTTGCTGACACACTGCAAATGAGTCACACAGCTGATCACACACCAGTAGACAAGTACCTCTAACCTAACACAGATGCTTGTACATGCACACTAGCTGATATATAAAAAAAAATCATATTACAATAGATGGCATTGTAAACTCTAGTGATGTATTACTAATAGAGCAACACCAATACCGCTATTGTGTAATATCGGCATAGTCATCCTTAAGCAACATTAATAATTTTTATGTTGCAAGTAGACCTAACAAGTTTTTTAAATAACATTAATTGTAAAGTTAGCATAACAGTGGGTCTTATAGCATTGGATAGGCATACCTTTTGAAATAATTCTGAACAAATGGTGACTACTTCTTCAGTTTATCCAATTCAGTGTCAGAGTACCCAGAGAGAACCCACACAGGCACAGGAAGAGCTTGCAGGCTCCACACAGAGGGGCCCCAGTAGGCCGATGAATTTGAACCCAGGACCTTCTTGCTGTGAGGGGACAGTGCTGACCACCACACCACTGTGCTGCCCAGTAATAACAATAATAATAGCAGCAACTCGGTTTATGCATTTTTGTGAGGTATGGCCTGGGGAAAAGAGCTACTAGGGAAAAATACCCATTACAAGTTACCACAGCCTAATGCCAAAGCCTTTTTCTTTGTTTGACTAGCCATCTAATCTCACAGACATTGTTTACATAACAATCAAAGTCTGAAAAGAATCACAGTTAAAGAGACTGAGTCTGAGAATTTGCAAATGTGCTTGGAAACATTATTAAATTGTTGCCAACTGATTTTCTTTGAGTCTGTAAGTGTTTTAATTCTGCTGGGTTTCTCTGGAATACATCCCAACTGTCAAGTTATCATCATCAATAATGCTGGCGATAACAACATTAGCATCATGATGAACAGTATATTATTTCGACCCAAGATCCACACTGACAATCACCACATTTAACGTAACCTCCTCCATGCACCCAAAAGGTTCCTCACCCCCTCAAAGTGCTTCCAAACTGATTCATGATTATGTAATTTGAAATCCATCTCTCCGCCTTTACAGTAGATGTTATCTGTATTGTGACTATGCCAGGGGCAAGAAACAATACATTTCACATTTTTACTGGCAAAACCTGTTAAGAGCTCCCATTCCAGTGAAAGTGACTTGATGTGCTGAAAGGGGACATGAAGCAAGGCACAGGCTGGTAATCCTCTTGGCCAAGTGGGGGCCTCCAGCAGGCTGACTTCCACTCCCACTCCTGCCCCCCCTCCTCTGTCCCCCAGCAGCGCTGACAGGCCTCCCCGTCCAGGAACAGAAAAGCCATCTGGTGTTTGTTTGGGACAGTTCACAGGCAGGATGTAATGTATACATGTGTGTCAGCGATGATGCCTGTTATGAATGTTTGCATCACTGTGTGTCATCAGCATGCAGGTTTAAGCTCGAGCTTGACTGTGAGGTGTAATAAATTACAGGCAGATGTCAAATGTGGTGGAACCGAACACCTCATAAGATGATTTACTGTATAGTAGAGCAGGGATTGGGTATCCTCACACTCACCAGGTGACATCAGAGTGAGATCCAGGTGTGTCTGTATGCATCTATATAGGCTGTACCGATATATGTGTGTGTGTGTGTGTGTGTGTGTGTGTGTGTGGTTTAATTACAAACAACTGGTTTCCTGTATGATCAATCCCTTTACCATGGGAGGTCAGACTGCACAGGCTTAATCTGTAACTAAAGTCCAAATATCACATTAACCTAGTTCACCATACACACACACACACACAGCTGTTATTATTGCAGTCTACTTCCACCTGACTCAGAATGACTGGTCCTCCTGTACGCGTTTTCATATCTTCAAAGGTGCAGATTCTGAATTACCAGATAAGAAATGCAGGCTAGAAGATTGTTTAATTTTTCAGATGACTTACCAAGCAGCGCACAGGCTAGAAGGAGGGCACCGGTTGCCATTGTGTGTCGCTCCCCTGATCCACTTTCAAAATCCCCTTTAGATGAGGAGCCGACGTCTGGTCGAGTCTGACAGTGTGGTCAACTGCTGGTCCTGAATCAGAAAAAAGAAGCTCTACGATAATAATAATTTAAAAAAACGGCCACTAAGAGCTGCCGGAGTCAAATCCACAGCCGGTGAGTCCGGCGGCTTTTCCACTGCGTGACCCACCTCCCCAAACGTCCTTCTGTTTAAAAAAGCCTCCGGCGTCGCTTCCTCTCGCCTTCACCCTCACCTATCCGCTTTTATCGCCGGCGATGTGCGTATGCCAGACGCCTAGGCGACCCAGCCCACTCACTCCCGCTTCCCGTGTACTACGCACCCCAGACTGCGGAGGCGATCCACGCTCACAGCCTCCTCAGCAGAACCCAGAAAGTCCAGCTGGACTCCTGCGCATTTGGACACCTGATTGAGAGACAGGGGGACCTGGGAGCGCCGGCGTTATGGAGTCAGGCAAGACTAAGTCCTTGACAATTTCCCTCTTCTTCACTGATGGGAGAGCAGATCACGGTCCACGCAGGCAGGCTCCGGCTTTTTCCACGGTAAATCCCGGAGACTATAATCAATCTCCCTCCGCCGCTCCGCAGAAAGCCCAATGGGCGGGCGCTCCACATGAAGCCGACACGGCTTTGTACTCTGACAAAACAGGTCAGGTTGATCAATTAATACCTCAGAGCCACAAGTTATGCTGCCAATTCATAAGAGCCACTCTTGCTCTAATTTCAGACACCAATGCGCCCAAATTTCGACAAGATTGCTGAACGGATGCAAGAGCTCCTCTTTTCCTGAGTTCAAAACAAAACCGCTTAATTATAATCTGTCTGACAGATGCTGTAATTTATCCCCAGAAAGGGGAAAAAGCCCGACGCATTCCCCCTGCCAAGGTTATTTCCTTGTTTTCTGCTTGGCCAAGCACTTTGGCAGTTTGAAAACTTAAAAGCGTGGAGCCAGCCTCCCCCACCCACCCGCAGACCACGCCCCGGCGCTGTGGGTCTGGCTACTGTGGGAATGGGAGAAGCCACATTTGCATTTCTGAATTAAAATTCTAGGGCAGGCCGCTGATAGATTGAATAGGGTAACCCAAGTGGAGGGTAATTAAGCCTCCTAAGCTACCAATTTTCCAAGCTTTTTATTTGTAGGGTAGAGTTCAATCACTCTTTGAGGCTGACACAAATTGTTATCACAATATCTCTTTTATACTTCATATTAAATGCATTATGATAATCTATTATTATTTTTTTTAAATTACTCCTCTCTTTAATGCTGTTTACTTGTCTGGTGCTGATCACAAATGTCACATACTCATGTATAATTTACCCAGCAGTATGTGCGTTATAGACAGCGATTTTATATCACTCCCTTCCCCCCCAGTTTTCCCCACACCACCTGCCTCTCTCTCACACACACACACACACATACACAACTGGCAATCAACATAATGAGGTGCCACTCTGTTTGGGAACTGTAGGAAGTATCAGAACAAACACACACAGTTCACCTCTCAGAGGTTGCAACTTGCAAATTCCATCCCTCTCTGATTCAGATTATGAGAAGCTAAACCACGCATCACTCTGACATAAGCACAGATTTATTGATTTTTATGACTCTGCTGCATTATTAGCAGGATCTCAAAATAGACAGGGTGAATGGGAGTTTGCAGGGAAACAGAAAATAGCACAAATGAAATAAGACTGCTTTGGAGCGAAGCTGTGAAGAGAGAGCTGCTTTCTGAAAAATTGAATTGAAAATCCAAAAAGCTCCAACTTACTGAAACTCAAATCTCCCTCCTGTGTAACACATAAATAAATGAGCAGGCCTTTGCATGTGCATACAAAAAGCAATTGCAATGGACCCATCTGGTATTTTCTTCATCAGCTGGGAATTGCAAGTTCCCAATACTCCCTGAATGCAACATAAAAAAACATTTTTGGAAGCAGTAAAAATTATTCTTCTCCCTTTGTTTTGCTGGTGGAGTTAAGATCAGTTAAAACTTCATGAACAACCAGTGACATGGGTGTGGGCCCTGAACAAAAGAGAGATATGTTTACAGAGCAAAGTTCGTCAATAAGCTATAATGTGATGTCTAAAAGACAGTTAACCAAAGAGTTTAATGGGCAGAATAGATTTGTTTGTGTCTCTTTCTGTCTAAACTGTGTCACGGTATTAACAGGAAAAAGAGACATCTTTTAGAATGCTTATAAAGAGAAAACAAAGGCTTAAGCAGACACTGCTGCCAAGAAAGCATAAGTGAGAATGGGATTAGACACTGCTATGAAGCATGTGGGCTCCTGCTTCAGCTTTTTGCAAAGGTCTATCCAGGTCCAGTGCTTGCTGAGTTAATATACAGGCGAACGGAACTGGCTAGGTAGGGCATGTGTGTTACTCCTGGTCTACATTTTGCTCCACACTTAAAATTAGCTCAGTTCTCTGCAGAGTCCTTATTGCACTGCCAAGTGAGGGCACATTTTGCACAGGCAGGCAGCTAAAAGGCAGTGTAACATTGTTTGAGCCCAGCTTCATGTTAGCACTAAAGATGAGCTCACCTTTGACCCAATTACACCTGTATTGGCAACTATCCACAAATGTATCTGCTTACAGAAAAAACGTTTTAGAGTGACATTCAATATAGTGTGTGCTTGGGATCACAATAGATCTCCATGGAAACAGAGAAGTCTACATTTTGTGTACTTCATAACAGGATCCATATAGATGATGTCTTGATAGCCAAAGCTTTCTTATTAGTATCCTTCAGTTATTGTGCACTGTTTGACACTTGTACAGGCCCACTTATTATTACTTTTATTATTGTGGACTTAATATGTCAGTACTCTGTGTCGCTATCCGTTGAGCTGGTGTCAGCAAGGTTATGTGGGTTAGCTGAGAAGCACAATGTGAAGAGAGTGATTTTCTTTTCATTTGTTTCATCATACTCACGTTTTCATACTACATCTCAAAAGTATATGAATGATTTATTGGGTTTCTTCGTGCATTTTTCGACTGCATCATATGAATGCGTCAGTGTTACACAGAGGATGAGCGTAGAGGCAGTTCGTTCACACACATACACATTTAGATGCTTTTAATGGAAATGCATGCATACAGATGCTAGTGTCACTTTAAATCACAGGAAAAAGCTGCCTTTTGAGATGATAAACTTACATTTGAAAACACGAGTCCCACACTAACATGGAATCAAATGTGCACCCACTTTGCTGATGAATCCTGACTCTAATCTGGGGTACACAGAGGATACACTGACTCTGGTTACTCAAATGATCTTTGACACAAATGAGAATGAAAAATGTGCTGATGGAGTCAGAAAGCATGAGCAAAAGAACTTTGGAAACTACTCTTCTCCATATTTATTTTGAGCAGCTACCCTGAGAGAAGTGAGATAGAGACAGTGAGCAAGGCATAATGGGAATGGGGAAATAATCCAGATGGGTAAAGACAGAGGGAAAGATAAACAAAGAAAGTTAGTCTATAATTCTCTCATAATGTCACTGGCAAAGAAAAGTTATGTGGTTTGTCTCCCAGGTTCAAGCGAGGTAAAGGATTAGTGGTTGCAGTCAGGGGGGTGGGGGGTTTGTCCAAACAATTACACTATATAGACTAAAGTATTGGGTCACCCTGCTGGAGCTTTTGCACCATCGCATTCTAAATCAATAGGCATTAATATAGATTTGGTACCCTCTGGGAAGGCTTTCAACAAGATTTTGCAGTGTGTCTGGGGGAATTTCTGCCCATTCATCCAGAAAAAAATTTGTGAGGTCAGACACTGATGTTGGACTAGAGGGTCTGGCTGACAAAGTCCATTCTACTTCATCCCAAAGTTTTTGGATGGGGCTGAGGTCAGGTCTTTGTGTGGGCCCATTAGATTCTTCCACACCAAACCCATTTAACCATGCCTTTATGGATCTTTCATTGTGCGCTGGGGCACAGTCACGCTGGAACAGAAATATGCCTTCTCCAAACTGTTTTCTCAAAGTTGGAAGTGTTGAATTGTCCAAAATGTCTTGGTAAGTCGATGCATTAAGATTTGTCTTCAATGGCGCAAAGGGGCCCAGGCCAGTGCCAGAAAAACAACTCCATAGCATTATCCCTCCTCTACCAAACTTTACATTTGGCACAGTGCAGTCGTAACATTCTCCAGCCATTCACCAAACCCAAGCAAGGCCATCTGATTGTCACATAGAGAAATGCGATCCATCTTGTCACAGACCACATTTCCACTGCTCCAGAGTCCAGTGGTGGCATGCTTTCCAACACTCCATTAATGATTGGATGAGGTTGTAAAGGGACATTTGGAACTCTGCAGAGCACTGAGTCAGTAGAGCATTGGTGACGTTTACGTACTATGTACCTCAGCACTCCGTGACCCTGCTCTTTATGTGGTCTGCCACTTCATGGCTGAGTTGCTGTGGTTCCTAAACGCTTCTGCTTTGCAATGATACCTCTTACAGCTGAATACATTTCATGAATTGACTTGTTGCAGTGGTAGCATCCTACAGTATCACACTCCAATTCAGTGAGGTCTTTAAAACGACCCATTCTTTCACAAATGTTTGTAAAGGAAGACTGTGTGGCTGTGTGCTTGATTTTATACACCTCTGGCAATGGGACTGATTAAAACAACTTAATTCACTGATTTAGATTTGTGGCCCAGTACTTTTGTCCATATAATGAAGATTCAAGTGCTACTCTTCTATGTAGCATTTAATGCAAGCTGAGTCATTGCACAGAGTAATACTGCCCAGTTTCTCATGCCACACTTCACATCAGCTTGAAAGATTACATACTGCTTTGTCAAATAACCTGTTATTATACAGCACTGTGACTGCAGTTAAAGATGTAATTTTGCCTTTGTGTTATAAACCAAATGTCACATATGAGTTATTTTTTCAATATCAAACTCAGTTTTCTAAACATACAGTAATACTTACCAAACTTATTTTGTATACATTCATAGACTCATTCACAGGGCTTTATTTTACATTGCATTAGCCTGCCAGGAGCACAAATCACTACATTTTCCAGCAGATTAATTATTCATCATAGAAGCTCTTAATGTAGAGTATTAATATGAAATGACTGTCAACCTACCAATTTTTTGGCCTTCTATCTGTCTGTGTCTCCTTTTCCATCCCTTAGCTGTCTTAGCCCATTTATCTCCCTAGCTGCAATCTACGTGTGGTACTTTATGTCTTTGTCCCTTCACACTTGCTTTGATTGCCATGATTGCTTGATGATTATATGTATTGGTGCTTATATGTTTCTGAATGCATGTTCATTTTGGTACTTGCATACTTGGGTGAACACAGGTTCTTAGAGGCACACTGGTTTGCAGTAATTACTGTACTAGATCGAAACCATCCACTCTTTACCTTTGCAGGTGGTCGTAACAACATGAGTATATGTTTATTTAAATCCCTTTTGTTTTCAAATTATCACAGGCTTACACTGCAATGACGACCACGTGTAATTTCCATAATCATTAACTGACAGGTGGATGCAAAACATATCCTATATATATATATACATATATATATATATATATATATAGAGAGATAGATAGATAGATTCGATTTTGAATGATTAAACCATGATTGTTGCTTTTGAATGAAGTGAACAAATACTTGGACACTGAAGCACCCAGCCTGGCTAGACTTACTGGAGGTAATATTACACTGTGTTTCACCAGGTGTTCACATACACACAATGTTAGCGGCAGAACAAGTCAGATACAATTATGCCAGTTTCTGGCAGCAGTGTGAATAAAAATCCTCCTGTGTCACAATGAAGGACAGCTGTGTACACTTGTTCTTCAGTGCAGGCAGCAGAACTAATTTTCCAGGATCTTCATTAAAAGTAAGCTTCTTGCATTTGCATTGCATTCATCTATCTTCTTCTCTCTGTCTGCCTGTCTTTGTCTGTCGTTCTCTTCTTGATTATGTGGGTGTTGCCCAACATGCAAACACAGCTGAATGTCATACATTATTCATTTTTTCCATACTGGTCACACACAAACTCGCACACACACAGGTGCAATACTCTCAGGGAATAGCTCATGAATGCAAGTGCATCAAGGTGAGCTTGGGAAATCGTTTAACTTTACAGCCCAAAACACCAAAAACATTACACAGCACACACAGATTTCATCATCATTCCTTGCAGGTACAGGCTTGTCCCTCTTTGCTGTTGGGTAACAGCAACAAAACAGATGCTATCTTTCAACTCCAGGCTACTAAACATTATTTGCTCATCATGGACACATTTACTAAAGCGTTTGCTTTGCAGAACAAGGTAACCCATTCACACCACACACCCATGTAAAACTGACATGACTCATGGCTGGAAGAGAAAGTATGTGGGCTTTTGGAGGCACAGTTAATACAGCACCAGATTACTGAATCACATCATTATCCAAGCTTGTAACAAAGGAGCAGCACTCCATGCAAAATGTTATTAATTTTTATAGATGCACAACAGTATGCATCGTGCTGAGAGCTGTAATCACCTGTATCTTTCCTTTACTCTGTGTGCTTTACTACCTAATTTCAGTACAAACTAAGCAACATGATATTACTGACATATGCATTGCAGGTTATTCTTCTGAATCATCAGGGAAGTAGCAGTTGGATTTATGGAGTCAGAGGCTTGTTTTCTAAGAACATCTGAATGTCGCTCACTCCAGTTTTGACCAGCAACACTCAGCCACATAATGGATTCAGCACATATTGGATTGAACACACTTGACACGATGCTGTATGAAAAGGTGCTAACACATGTTTTAACAATGACTATAGGATTACTACATGCTTATCAAAGCAATACTTCTGCCTCGAGAGTATTAGTGTCTACTGCTGGCCCTCTAAACCAATATTTTTGCAGTCCTCTCAAATATTTTGACAGGTTTATAGAATATGTTTTTATCAGATGAAAAGAAAAAAAGATTTCTTAAAAACATCTGAAAAAATACATTTGCAGCAGACACTGTTAATTAACTGAATGGTTTGGTATAGGTATGGGAATTCTGTGTAATTATCTGTGTGGAACAATGGTGGGCTTTAGACTAATGTCATTAGCCCTTTACAGCAGTTTCATGACTAAATTGGTCAAAATGGTTTCAAATGATCCTGTGTCAAATAAGGGGTCTGCGCATGAAAGTGGTTTACAGTAAGAAAAGATGGGTTTAATTTGACAGCAGGGACATTAAGTAGTAATTATTTCATAGGAAGCTGGCACGTAATTGGTGAGTGGAAAATGGAGATTAGTTCTGTCTCAAACAGCATGCTTTAGGGTCAGTAGTTTGTTTCATGTTTAATACTTGTCCATATTATGAGGGAGAGGCACCCAATTCAAAAGCATTCAGTGTGTTTTTCCCATGTCTCGCATTTCCAGTAAAAAATGTCAGTCCATCAGAGGACTTAGAGCCGTGAAGGCTGAGGATCAAACACATTGTACATAAAAGATGTATATGGCATTGGGAAGTAAACATGATGTTTTGTGAAGTTCTGTTATGGAGTCTCAATTGTAGCATTTTAGCCACTGCCTTGTTGTTTTTAGGTGCTAGAAGTGACCGTATTTAGACAAGAGGTTGATTCAATTTATTTTAATTCAATTTCATTTTATTTTTGACTTATGTAGAGCATGTTCACAACAATAGACATCTCAAGACACTTTAAAGACAATAATAGAGAAAGAAACTCAGTGGTCCAGTAATCATATATAAGCAAGCACTTGACAACAGTGGGGAGGAATAACTCCCTTTTAACAGGATGAGGCCTCGACTGAAACCAGGTCCAATGATCTAAAGCAACTGGCAGGATGGTGAGGAGAAGGAGAGGGTAGAAGAGTGGAGAGAGACAATGAACAACAAAGGGGTGAACACACAAACTATGAGAGAGAGAAGACAAAAGCAAATGACATGCTAATGAGTGGAAATGATGGAAGTGAAGGAGAAGTGCTCAGTGCTTCATGGGAGCCTATGGCAGCATATAAGGGGTTGTTCGGGGTCACCTCATCTGGCCCTATCTATAAAATTTATCAAAAATGAAAGTTTTGAGCCTAAAGTGTCACAAATTAGTGCTTAGTGTTTACCTCACCAAAACTGAAGCAGACTTTTTAGATGGGCTATAATTACAATTAACTGCACAGGAACTCATAATAATTATGTTCAATGATTGCATTTAAATGCTTGAAAAGGCACCAACACAGAAGAACAAAACAAAAACCAAACAAAACGGAATCTTTTCTGTGTCAGACTGTAGTCATGTAAAGCTCTTCTGTAAACTTGGGAATGGACAGGAGTTATAGTTAGCCTCAAGTGGACATTTCAGGAACTACAGTTTTTGCCATTTCAACACGGGCACTTTTTTCAGCCCTGTAGAGTTTCCCTTGATAAAATATTCTCCTCTTTTGAAAATAAAGATCTAAAGCCTGCAGGCAGTTAGCTTAACTTGGCATAAACCTTGAACAAGAGAGAAAAAGCCTGGTTCTGTCCAAAAAGGTAATAAAAGTCAACCTACCAGCACTCTGAGCAGACTAAGCAAGACACGATTTAATCCTAAAAACAAACAAGCCATAATGTGCTAGCTAATTAGTGAACTTTTGCTGAGCTTCTTCCTGCCTCTAGTTGATATATTAAGCAAAGCAAACTGCCTGCTGGCTCTAGCTTGATATTTAATATACAGTGATGAGAGGAGGATCAATCTATTCATACTGTATCTACAATAAAACAGAAAAGAAACCTGCCTTAAATTATGAAGCTATTAAGGTGACAGAGTGTTTATCACTGAGCTACTGGGTTGCATCAATTACCCACCCATCAAGCTGATAGCAGCAGGCAATGGGCTAGAGACTACAACCTGAACAGGTCACCTGTGAATCATAACAGAGCTGACACATATAGACAGACACACCTATTTTTGAGCCCCCAATCTACGTATCTATAAACTCAACCAGGCCAAAGACTGCAGGTTCAGAGGCAGAACCTACTTGGTGCGAGCTACATTCTTGTATCATGAGTTAAGTCAAATAATCCTCAGTCATATTATTTTCAAAAATATTAGATATTAGTTTAAAAACTGTACTGTACATATCAACAAACAAGTACATACTGGAGGTTGGAAGTTCAAACAGCATTGCTTTAATCATTATTTAACTTGCAAGTGAACTCTTGAGATTGAGGATCTCTTTTGCAAGAATGTTCTGGGCCCAAATAGGCAACATTAACCTAGTGGGTTTTTTGAATGGAAGGAGAAACCTTATAGGCACCAGCATAGAGTAATGGATTCTTTGATCAGACACAGCTTCTAGCCAAGTTTCCTTGAACCCAAAGTCAGAAAGGTTACAAAAGTTGCAAGGTCATGAACATACATGGTTGTGTGTCAGTACAAGTAGTCAGAAAAAAAGATGTAATATTAGTGAAATCAGAGCTGAAGTAGATTGTGGCATTGTGTATTATATCCTGTTAAACAGGTCACATTGAGGCACTGATGACACTGACATGCCTTGAGGTGACTTTTGTTGCGAATTGGCTCTATAAAGAACTGTGCACAAGTCTTAACTATTACAATAATTTCTATATACAGGTGCATTTTAAAAAAATTAGAATATCATGGAAAAGTTCAATATTTTTTGTCACTCATTTCAGAAGGTGAAACCCATATATTATATAGTTTCATTACACATAGAGTGAAATATTTCAAGCCTTTATTTCTTGAAATTTTGATGATTATGGCTTACAGATAATGAAAACCCAAAATTCAGTGTCTCAGAAAATTAAAATATTTCATAAGATCAATAAAAAAAGGATATTTTAAACAGAAATATCAGGCTTCTGAAAAGTATGTTCATTTCTATGCACTCAATATTTGGTTGGACCTCCTTTTGCATGAATTACTGCATCAGTGCGGTGTGGCATGGAGGCAATCAGCCTGTGGCACTGCTCAGGTGTAATGGAAGCCCAGGTTGCTTTGATGGCCTTCAGGTCATCTGCATTGTTGAGTCTGGTGTCTCTTATCTTCCTCTTGACAATATGGGTTCAAGTCAGGCAAGTTTGCTGGCCAATCAAGCACAGTAACACCATGGTCATTGAACCAGCTTTTGGTACCTTTGGCAGTGTGGGCAGGTGCCTAGTCCTGCAGGAAAATGAAATCAGCATCTCCATAAATCTTGTCAGCAGAAGGAAGAATGAAGTGCTCTAAAATTTCCTGGTAGATGGCTACGTTGACTGTGGACTTCAGAAAACACAGTGGACCAACACCAGCAGATGACATGGCGGCCCAAATCATCACTGACTGTGGAAACTTCACACTGGCCTTCAAGGAACGTGGATTCTATGCCTCTCCACTCTTCCTCCAGACTCTGGGACCTTGATTTCCAAATAAAATGCAAAATTTACTTTCATCTGAAAAGAGGACTTTGGACCACTGAGCAACAGTCCAGGTCTTTTTGTCCACAGCCCAGGTAAGACGCTTCTGACATTGTC
>VUQH01090730.1:1103-18334 GCA_015106775.1 Etroplus canarensis
TTTTTGGGTTTTTTCTTTTTTTTTTTTTTTTTTGAATTAATGTTTTGTGTTTTATTCTTTGCTTGGTTTTTCATAGTTTAGAGTATGTCTGTAATTTGGTTATGAGCTGTTCCTCTTTGTGTTTTGTATTCATAGGAATTATTTGTTACTGAATGCCTTTTATTGTAGCTTATGATAATGTGTACCTTAAACGCTGAATTCAAAAAGAGAGGATTAATATGTTAGGCAACAGACACAGCCCGTGTCTGTTGCCTAACACCTATTATTTTGTTGAACCTCAAGAGCAGTGGATGTATTCAAATAAACGATTAGTTCCCTTGGGTTGCTATGGAGCTGAAATTTTTTTTAAAAACACAACTGGCTTTTTTTTTTATTTTTCCTATTTTTTTAATCGTTATTAAGCTGCTGTGTGTTTTATTCAGTATCAGAACTAACCACTTTTAATTTGAATGTGGCCTGCATGGCTTTGTATCAACTTTAATTCAAAGTAGGCCGATGCATTATATTTTTTGTTCCTTTTGTTTTTTACTAAAAATAAAAGTTTCATTATTTTAGTTCTTTAATTTCACAACTGCAACAAAAACATTTTATATTTTATCAATATAAAGGTCAAGTACCAGATTAGGAAACAGCCCACAATAGTCTTAGTGATAGTTGTAAATGTAATAAGTGCAGCTTGCTTTTAGCTTTGGAGGCCAGGCTCAGAATGGGCAATGCAACGCATCACCCTGAAAACTGCTCCAGTTGCTAGCCAGGGCCCTATTGGTGTGCTGGTACAGTAGTTCTCAAATGAGGGTACATTTACCCCTGGGGGTACTTCAAGGCACTACAGAGGGTACGAGAGATTTTTAAAAAAAATAGTAAATAGTTGTTTTGTTTTGCTTTTTTTTTTTTAAATAAAATCAATTCAAAATACTTTGAAATAGGTATTTAATAAATATTCAAATTGTTCAAAATTCATAAAATTAATTTATATTGAGTAGACTATTAAGTTTCATTGACCTAAAAAACCAGTGTCCCCCCAAACCAGGATGGTTTGACCCAACCTGGCACACTGGCATGACCTGTCAAATTTGAAAGGCAAAAAATGAAGATTAAAATAAATAAAGATGTCTGTATAAAATGCAGCATGTAACATAAATAACACCTAAGTTGAGAAATATATGCAATGCTTAATATGAAACAAGAGGTCACAGCGAGGAGTTATAGAGTGTGATGTCACAGGTAGCATCCTGTGGCATTCTGTGGAGGTGGAATGAGTCTGCTGCTGTGTATGTCCAGCACATCATGGAGAGGCTGTGAAGGACTGTCCAATATTGTCCTTAACTTGGACAGCATCCTCCTGATAAATTTATTTAGGTTTCTTTTTTGTGAACATTTTCTATGTATGATTATTTTTATAATTAATTGTGAAGAAATGTTTATAAGATTGCACGTTCATAAATCCTCAAATTCAGTTTGAGAAAAACTTTTAATTATAATCCCAAAAGGGGGCACTTTAAGTTGATAATTATTTTTATGTGCACAACTAGCTAGTCACAAGTTAAATATTTCTTCTATAACACAGTTTTAGTTATTTTTAATATATATATTTTATCTCCAAACAGTTCAAAAGAGACCGCTGTACATGAGCAATGTTTTGCACAGTTATAAAGTTTAATCAGCCACTGGTGTTGCAGGGCTGTCTTCAGTGCCTTTTTCCATCAAAAATGCTATTCTCTGGATGGGGGGTACTGGGCTGAAAAAATATTTCACAGGAGTACATCATTGAAAAAATGTTGAGAAACACTGTATTAGTACTGTAGATTAGTTTGCTACAGATCATTAGGAAATGCTGGCTGTCTGAGCATTTAGACTGCTGACAAATCACTTGTTTCCAGCCAAAGAGCTGACTAAAGTACTTTTATCTCCATTTGATTTGAAAGAAGTTTAAGACAAAAACGTTCATACTGAATGTGCCAAAGTGGTGTTTACATGTTTCTTAACTTTCTTATTTCAATTGCAGGTCATCCACCTTCACTTCCCCATAAGATATTCAAACTAGCTTAAAGAATTATTTAAATCTAAAGATAAAATGAGCATAATTGTATAATTTGTTTCAAATGTGACCTTTCCCATGTGACTCATACAATTAACATGCACGCTTGCCTTTTCTGTTTTCAACAATGAAGGAACACACCCTTGCAACTGAATCTTAAGTTTCTGATGAAAACTCTGTTAAGCCCAAAGTCACAGTTGTCAGTGTCTTACCTTTATCACTGTGGTAACTTAGAGTTTTTTAGATTGACTGTAAGTGCCACACTGCTACTGATTCTTTTCCTAGTAAGCCATTTTTGTACATGCAGCATGTTGAGTCATATTATAAAAGCAGAAAAGCTACTACCACTCAAAGTGTGAGTCACACTGAGATGGGAATTTGCATGCATTCAGGTGGAGATGCAAGAAACAGCTGAATATGTTTGGACCTAATTTTACACTGCTAGAACTGCAGCCAATAAAAATAGATTTGCAAACTGATTAATAATTTGTAGGATATTTATATTAAAGACTTCAATGAATAAAATGAATTTCACTTTTGTCTGTTATTTCTACCAGTCTGTCATTAGGGTACAGTATGACACAATATGACACCTGAATGCAGTGTGTAATGTTTAAATGTATCAATGAGAAAGTTTCATGCCTCTAATGATGTCATGTCAGAAATAAACCTGAGTGCTAAAACTAAACAATAATTTATGAAATCACCAGATTAACAGGTTTCTGTCACAACTTCTCTTGCCATATTAAAGTATTAACCTCCATAATAATTTTCTCTGACTGGGGTTTTAGGTATTAGCAAGGCATGTAATGCAAATTAAGCATGCCTATGTCGATCTTGCTTCACCCTCAGGTGTTCTGTTTTGTGTTTGTCTGTTATTAACACTGTTGACTAATGTTAAAAGCTGAAAGTGCATACTCAGACCTACTGTAATCTTCATGCACACTCAAAGCGCGCGGCCAAAGCAGTGCTTGTACCCCTGTGATTGTCCCTGTTTTGACCCTGTTTTGACCCGGTATTCGGGTGTTGTGGACGCCAGGACGGTGGAGTTCGTGTTCGAAAGTCGGAAGTTCAAGGACGACCAGATGCCGTTGTAGTTCCAGACGGTGCTAACTGGCGATCCGGGGGTGTTGTACCGGCCATGACCAACCT
Source organism: Etroplus canarensis (assembly GCA_015106775.1). Lineage (NCBI taxonomy): Eukaryota > Metazoa > Chordata > Actinopteri > Cichliformes > Cichlidae > Etroplus > Etroplus canarensis. The sequence goes on from VUQH01090730.1 coordinate 4,294, forward strand.
GGTAGAGGTGTTAGGAAGGATGGAGTTTAGAGCCTGGGGGTGGAGGCCGTGGAACCATGAGGAGCCAGTAGAGGGATGGATTGGCTGTTGGTTGCAGGCCAACAACAGGAGGGTTGGAGATGACAGCAGGAGCCGCAGAGTTAAATCTGTTCTAGTTTGCTTTGCATACTCATACACTCACTGCATCAAGCACAATACAATGTACTGACTCACACACACACACATACACACACAGATACACATCTTATGTTTGTTATTCATTTTAAAAAATAGTTGTTAATTTCCCTGAAGTGTGTGCGTGACTCCACTCTTTGTTGTGGCCGTTGAGTCAGTCAAAACAAATGCTAATAGATATGAGCAATGAGACTGAACTGGTTTTTCAGGTATTTTAACATCTTTAGGAAAGGAGGACACTTTGGTCTTTTCAACAAAGCATAATAACTGATGTCTGCTGTTCCATGGTCCTGTGCTGGATGATTTTTTTAAGATAGTGTTATGAAACCAGAGAACCATAGAATTTCAGTAGTACTGTAAAATCATACATCAATGGCACGTAACATTATGACCATGAGAGCTGAAGTGAATAACACTGAATACCTTTTCATCATGGCACCTGTTAGTGGGTGGGGTATATTAGGCAACAAATGAACAGTTTCACTCAAAGCTGATGTGTTAGAAGAAAAATGAGGAAGCCCAAGGATTTGACAAGGGCCAAATTTGGATGGCAGACAACTGGGTAAGAGCATAACTAACAGGTACCATGATGAAGAGATATTCACTGTTTTTCACTTCACCTGTCAGTGGTCATGATGTTATGAATGATCAGTGTATATACAAAGGCAAAAATCAAGTCTCAAAAGTTCACAAGCTGGATCCAGCACATATTTGGCATCATTATTTTTTTAAATAACGTATTTCTCCACAAAACAAATAAATAAATACATAAAATGCAGATGTAAAGTCTGTCAGACAAATGTATTTCTAATATTTACATGATAGGGTACCTGGTTTAACCTTTGATGTGATTATTGAATAAATAGTCTTTCTTTTATGTGATGGCTGTCTGGTCTACATGTATGTGTGATGTAAAACCAATGGATAAAAAATTCCTTTGGATAATATCAATAGATAAAGAAAACAGATTCGATACATATCAACATGTGCCCTATTACTGTAAGCCTGTATTTGGGACCATAGCTATGTTTCGAGGAGTAACCAACAGCTCTGGTTTGACACAGAATCCTCCAAAGCTTAATCAGGAATCCATTTCAAATTCATTCAGAAGACAAGATTTTGTCATGTCTTCCCCACGCAAATTACATCCAATCAAATGTGTAAAACAATTAATGAGTCAGCTCAAAATCCAAAAAAAATACCAATTTTTCACATTTAACCCTCAAGATCACCTTTCATTAGTGCTATCTTAGATCAGTCCTCTGCTCACTGCACTTGTGCTCTGTGACTTCACTACAGACCTCAAACTTGTGCAAAGGACAAGCATCAACTTTAAAATGATCAGGATTTCATGTGAAGGCTCTCCACCGGTGATAAGAGCTGGGTGTCTGGCTACAACCCAGAGTCCGCATTTTCCAAGTTCAGAGTGTATCAGATGAGGAGCTTGACCAGAGGCATGCTTGTTTACCAGCATTCATGTTGTAATGACTTTGGTCTCTCACTGTGAGCCCATCAGTGCAGAGTTCTACTGGAACACTGTTGTTCTGATGGTTTAACGTGACGTGAGGCTTTACAAAGCTTTGGGACTTAGCCCATATGATGTGGGCTCGTCTCCTTGACTCCAGAGGTTCAGATTCTGTTTCTGATACTGAATTGGTCAGAATTTAATCAAAGTCACAAATAATGATCAACTAATGGGTCTTTACCAAAATGTGCTGAAGGTCACATTTGTCATTTTATAGGCGTGTTTCGAATTGCTACTCCTCCTAAAATATTGGTCAGAATTTAATCAAAACTGCACACAGTGATCGCATAATGGGTCTTTACCATAATTGTGCTCAAGACCAAGGTCACCTTGTTTTACCAGCACTTTTCCATTTTGACAAGAATCACCACTTCACTAGGAGTATTGTCCTGGATTGCAATGTTCATAAAATGAGTGTTTGAGTGTACCTCTCCGCCATTTGATGGTGAACGAGGTGGATGGATCCTGGATATGACTGCTTGTGAGCCTCCTTGGCTTCTCAATGGATCTTAATTCTCATGAGTTTGTGCAATACAACCAAACAATGACAGGAAAATCTATGTCTTTCTGTACATCAAACATACACTAACTTGTGAACTGTGATGGACTGTAAGTCAGATGCACTACTACTGTACATCACAGATGTGCTGGTTGAAATTTGAAATTAAATAACAAAACACACAACATCCTAATAATAACTGTTATTTTGTGGAGCTTCTGTAGAACTATGATAACAGACTCGCTCCATTTATAGCTGTGGCAATAATGCCATTAATCTGAATTTTTGTGATCCCATAACTGTAATTTTATATCCTGTTCTGAGACGAGGTCAAATAGACAGAATGTATTATTTCACTCTTCTCCTGATGCCTTGAATATTTTTGTGTAACTTATCAGATAGTAACCATTTATAAACAACATTCTTAATCCACAAAGAATGCTGTTCAACAGCACAGAGAAGCCTTTGGAAAACATGCAGAAAAAATGTGCAAAGCACAGACATTCATTACCTAAACAGACAGACCCAGCTCTGACCTTACCCAAACAAATCCAAGAAAAATCTGAATCACTCCAACCCAACCAATCTACATTCAAGCCAAACAGACTCCAGCCATTCATTCAATCATTTATTCAACAAAAATACATCATTTTCTTTGATAAAGTAATTTCCTTAGAACTTAGAATCGCTAACAGAAAAAGAAATGTGTTGCAGGTGTATTGATGAGTTGGTCACATACCTGACATTAGTTTACCAAAGGTTTTGACCGGTCTTATATGCAGAACATCCTTAGTTGTACAGTGCTTGAAGGTTTCCACAGCATTTTAATTTAATTCAAATCTTGGTTTTCTTTTCTTGACTTGGCCATTCCATAACTCTCCACTTCTTCTTTTCAAGTCCTTCTCGGGTGGATTTAGGGAGGTTCCTATGATTATCCCATTGAAATGTCTACGTCTGGTTAAACTACAACTTTCAGGTAGATGGCCTCACATATGTGACTTCAAGCTTCCCAATCCCTGAGGCAGTAAGCAGCTAAAAATTACATTTCCATCACCATGCTTCACAGTTGACTTAAGTATGTCCAGATGGCCTGTCTTTGTGCTGTACCAAACATTTATACTGTTCTTGTAGCCTACGGCTCTATATTTGATGCATTGTTCTAGAACACAGTATTCCAGAAGGCCTGGCTGTGTTCCTATTACCCTTCAATAAACATTAAATGTATTCATCATTTAGCACTGTTATTCTCTTTGAAGTGGTTACTTTGGTTACTTTTTATCACGTCATATAAAAAAGCCACAGATAAGACTTTCACAATATAAATACTCATATTTATAAGAGAAGGACGTTCAGAACCTCATCAAGAACATGTATGTAAAGAGCCAGAATTTAACTTAAACCGAACCAGCTTATTTCACACAACCTGCATTTATTGCCATTCTGTATGTTTTCTGTTTACAAATACACTTTTACCAACATTAATATGTAAAATGCAACATTTATAAACTTAATTTCAAATAATTCAGTGTTTATTAAATATTTAGATTGCCTTCGATGTTGGTTGGTAATTGTAAGAGCTGCATGGATAAAAGTATTGGGGCACCATTAAGGAGCTTTTATGACATCTCATTCTACATCTGTAAGCATCATTATGCATTGATCCCCACACTTTACAGGTGTCAGTTTTCCTCTTCTGGGAAGGCTTCCTACAAGAATATGGAGGGGGTCCAAGGGAATTTTTGCCCATTCATCAAGAAACACATTTGTGAAGTCATACACTGATGTTGGATGAAAGTGCCTGGCTTGCAATCTCTGTTCCAGTTCATCTCAAAAATGTTCAGGTCAGGGGCCTCTGGGCAGGCTAGCCAAGTTCTTCCACACCAAATTTACTCACCATACCTTTACTTGAGATAGAAACTATGATTTGGATATGCAAATGATGAAATAAAGAAGCGTCCACATCCATTTAAGATGGGAATGAAAACAAGGCTCATGCAAGTGTGTAAGATTTACTGATCATTTAGATTTTTAGAAAGATAACCATTTTCACACATTCCTTTATAAATCTAAAGAAAATAATGTGAGAATATGCATGAAGGATCAGAGTACTGCCTACACCAAAACATAAGAGTTTGAGATTTCACTCATAGTGTTAGGGTTTGTGTTTTTGTTTACTTGTGGGACTTTGTTTGGGGTGTTTTCGAGTGTTTTGTTTTCCTTTTTTCTGTCCCCTGCCTTGTCTGTGTTGCTCATGTGTCCTATATGTCTCCCTACTGTGCTCGGTCCATCCATTATTATGTTGTTGTGCCCTTGTTTCCTGTTTTACTTTGAAACCTACGTAATCCTGTGTATTGTGTTCTGTTCTGCTTCCAGCCTTGATTGTTTTCACCTGTGTTAACCCTCCTACCAGTCAGCTGTTCGTGGTCATGACATCTTGATTGTCTTCCTGATTGTCTTCCTGGTTAGTCTCCCTGTGTCTTCCTCGTCTTGTGTCTAACTCTTCTAGTCTTCTCGTGCCATGCTCCCAGGTCTGATGAATGTTCAAGCCTGTGGGGAAGTTTTCTGTTCCATGCCTGGAAAAACCTTTGGACTGTTTGTTCCATTGAGAGTTTGGCTAATAAGGCCCTTTCTGAGTTTTAATCTGTCTGCCTCTGAGTCCTGCTTTGGGGTCTACACCAGCACACCATGGCACACCATGACACAAAGATTTTTTGAATAAAAGAAAAGTACAGTTTCTATCTCCATCTTTCTCACCTTAGTTGATTTCATCCTTAAAATATTTTCCACTCCATTATCTCCCGCATATTCCATCACAGCCTTCATGTTTGTCATCTCAGCTGCTCTGTCCTGAGACTACACAAACATCTGATGACACCTGACCAAAAAGTATTTACTTAATAGATACGTTAGAAGGTGTCCTCATATGGCCCAAAACAACAAGTTCAAAAAGTTTGTTTTAAAAATTCTGTAGTTCACACAAAGAGAAGTGTATTGTATTGACTATTGTCTTTCCTTTTGAATACTACAGAATAAGCATGATTCCTTGAGTGTGATATCATATTTGATGACTGAAACTTTGTCTACACAGATCACACACGTTCATAAAGTCTAAAGAGTTTGTACATTTAGGAATTTGGATCTTTATCTGGAATTACTTCAAAGGTTAATCACGTCTAAGTTCCAACACTGGTAAAGATTTTGTTCTGATCTTTTTGTGTTTTTCTGCTAACAGACAAATTTAAAAGATACACTCTTTTACATTGGAAGCAAAGGGCACACGATGAAGTCACAATAAACCATGTGAAGAAACGTCAGCTGCAGAAGGAAACAAAATTGTTGCACAAGAGAGCAGAGCTCCAAATCAGAGTGGTGCTACTCTGCACTCTGCTGGACGAATGACTGACATTAAGAAGTAGTGGCTATGCTCATCAGTGGGATTGGTTCAAAGTGTGGACACACACACACACACACATATGCGTGTGTGTGTGTGTGTGTTGACAATCTAGATTCCTCTGGATTGTGAGCCAAAGTCAGATTGCCATTTTACTCTGGATTGATTGGATGCCAGAGAGAAATATTGATGATGGAAGTGAAGGCTTAAGAAAGTTAACTGTTAGCTTAGCACTAACACAGGCCATCTTGCTTCACTTCTGTTTCCTCTCACAGCACCTTTTCTTTCACCACAGTGTTGAAGTTAGTCTCCCATATTGTCTCAAGATCTTGGAATGGATGAATACACCTGCTGGAACTTGATGTTTTAGTGTGCAGATGTTTATTTCTCAGTGCAAATCTACGCCTACTTTTAAAGTTCAAATGTGCCGAGGTAAATTGTCCAAAGTGCTATACAACTAAATTGATTTTATACACCTCACATAACAAAGTATTCCTTTGTTACATTCATCAAAATAAAACCGATTTATTGGTCCAAGTGAACGCTTGCATCAAGTTTGAAGGAATTTCCTCCAAGCGTCTCTGATATGTGGCATTTATAGGTGTGGTTAGGAGGAACAAATTAATTCCATGAGGTCACTGTTACCTTGACCTTTGGCCAAAAGAATATAATTGGTTCATCCTTGCTTTAGATTAAACAGTTGTTCCAAATTTGGTTAAAAAAGTAAATAAATAAATAGATTTTTTTTTAATATCTCTTTAGGGATTAAGAAGATGTTCATAAGAAGGGTCTGATCACTTGTCCCTACAATGCCACCATACATTGAATTGTGTGTGTTTCTGCAGTTACCTGTCCTACCAATAGGGGTCACTAATGAATTACTTCCCCAACACACACCTGAGCACAAAATGTTGGTTTTTATTGGTTATGGAGTCAATCCTAATAACCTGACAGGGCCCACTTACCCCATTTTCATTTATTTTATGGTGGTTTTGTGGGAAACAGCTTTTTGTCCCCGCAAAGATTTTGGTTCCCATGCTGTGAGTGTGCTGTCAGGGTAGGTGGCAAACATATACAAAGGGCCAATTAGGCAAGTGGATATTCCCAAGAGAACACAAAATGGGTGTAAATAATCAAGAAGAGAATCAGAAGAGGAAAAGAAAACTCAAAGCAAGACACATTAGATAGCCAATTGCTAAAGTAAAACAGAAAACAACCTAAAAGATAACTACTAAACACAAAGACAAAAAATATCACAATAAACATAATACAAAAGGCACACAAAGTAAACACAAATAACAAACTCCATAATCACTAAAGGTGGCGGCGTCCAGTCGTATACCATAGATAATGGCAGAAAAACTCGAGGAAGTCTGAACTTTAAATGCACCAGATTAAAAATGAAACATGGCACAGAGGGTAGAACAACAGTCTAAAAAAGTAAGTGTAGCCTGTAGGTACCCTTATAAACGTTTATCATCACTGCTTGTAATTAATCTCACTGACAGAAGGAGGAGACAAAAGATCTGCACCACAGCTTTAACACACAGCATGTATTAAGTCTAACCCAGCAAACATTTTGATGTTTTTTTATGGACAGCTACTCATAATTGGAACAGATGCTACTTTGACATTGGTTTAACGTACTGCTTGAGTATTTGCTTGAACCTTGCTATTAGACTTTCTAACAAGAAAAGGTTTGTGCTCAAGAATTGTTTTTCATCACTCTATCTATAAGAAAAAAGGAAGAATACAAAGAAAAAATCACCTTGTCGTACGCTGAACTTGTGACCTCACACCTTTGGGCCTATTGCTTAGCCTGCTGAATCAGTTGCTTTCACATCGTTGTAGTATCATCCCAAGGGTTATCCTGCTGGCACTGGGGACAGAGAGGCAAAGATTATACCAGTTCACCATGGAACCAATGGCACAGAATTTAGATATACATAAATACAAATAGCTTTAAAAAAAAAAAGGCTATGGGCATACACTCTATGTATGTGGAAAAGGCATAGTGTGGCCGTCTGTTCACAAACATCTGCTAATCAGACCTGTTGGTTTGAGACTTGGGGGGACACAATTCAGTTTAATTTAAGTGCCTGGATAAACAGGTGGGTTGTGTCAGGAAGGGCATCTGGTGTACAATTTGTGCCACAGGATGATTGAGGGACATGCTAATCCTGCAGAGAGAGAAGAATAATAATCTAGTTAGTTCTGTATACTTATGCATAAATATTTATTATTTAATTTATCATATATTAAACAGAGTGAAGATATATTACTAGAGCTGTAATCCCCATATTAAGAATGCCCTTTCACTGACAACATAAATGGCAAGAGCTAAAAAATAATATCTAAAAGTGATTTGTGTAAATGGAATTGATTTTTCTAAGCAACAAATGTACATGCAAAACTACAAAAACAGGGCCATGAGTCCATATAGTGTAGTGGTTTACACATTTGCTTACAAGCAAAAAGATCCTGGTTTGATTCCAGGTGGGGACACAAGCCCCTCTCACCCTAGACGATTATGTCTGGAAGGGCATCTAGCATAAAACCTCTGCCAAATTACCAATGCAGATTAATCCACTGTGGTGATCCCTTCGTGGAAAATACAAGGGAGCAGCTAGGTACTAGGAAAACAGGACCATGCAAGAAACAGCTGTGGAACTCTCACTTTATGAACATTGGAATATTTACAAACACTGGAACCCTCACTTTATAAACACTTAAAAACTTTAGAGCCTTCAGTTTAGTGAGGGTTCCAAAGTAGGCATAAGAGGCTACTGACACTGTCCTTTTTTTCTGGATTTTTTAAAAAAACATTTTAGCATAGGCCTTGCCGAGTACTGCTAAATCAGCAAATGGCTTTTAACCCCTTCTTACTATTTGGTTTAAGCTTTTACCAATTTTATGCTTCAGAATTTAAGAAATTGCCAGATTATGCTTCAGGTTAATCCTATGCAGATGTTTTGTCCTCTTGAATTACAAATAATTTCTGTTTGCAAATATGTTGAAGAGCTGTAATCATTTCACCAGAGAAAAACATATGTTGTTCCTAACAGATACTGAATCAGATAGCTTGAGCAGAATAGTATAACTCTTAATCTCTTTTTGGAATATAAAGAAACAATTAATACTCTGCTGTTAATTTTCCTTCATTAAGAAAATGTTCACATCTATGAATGAGATCACTTTAGGTTCAAGCTATTATCAATGTGAAATTGTTTTACATATTAATATTAGATTGATACTCTGTGATTGAACCGTTTTCTTATCTATGTTTTTTGCTATAATACCTGCAGTTTTGGGCCAAACAGAAAAATTCATACATTTTCTGAATCAGCAACTGAGAACATGTACATTTCTGTGACAATGTGATGCACAGTTTGAGCTGCAGTAACTTTACTCCACAGTTTTCTTCTGGGTATATAAAGAAGGTAGATCTTAACAGGCTGCATTCAAAAAATATATCTCCTTTAGCGGAGCCTCTTTTCATTTTCAGTATGCTTTAAGTATGATAAAGTATCAGTGAAAATATATCGCTTACAGACAATTTCAAAGACAGACTCTGAGCCTAACTTGCTCCTGATCAGATCAGATCAGATTCAGCATGAGGTACTTTGGTGAACTGCACAAGTGAAGAGAGCTAGATATGTGACATTCAACACACTTGAAATACCTTGCAAACCTCTTAATCTTGCTTCGTAGTACATCCCAATGCATACCAGAACATTCTGGGGAAAATGGGCTACTGGAATAAGGCTAAGGCACAAGTGGACAAGAGATGAGAATATGGAACTGGTGGAATGCTGCTACACATGTAACTCTTCTGAAAGAGGTTACATGAAGAGGATATGGGACCTATGGATTCTTCGAAACCCAACATCTAAACTTACATCGAAACAACTAGTAACTCAGTGTTCCAACATCCGCAAGAAGCAACGGCTATCATTGCTAGAGACTGACAAGGTACATCACAAATGCTACGGCAAAGGGGGGGTCAGGGGGGAGATCTCACCATCAAGCCCCAAGATCACCTTGCATGTTGAATGCAAGAGCAGCTGGACCTGAGAGGATCATTGCTAAGCTAGAAACTTGGACCCTCCTATACCAACTACTAAGACTACGTGAAGTACCATCTGACAGTCTGCTAGAAGATGTGAATAAAGCATTATGGACAACCACCACCACGACCATCACTGAAACCAACCAGCTGATATACAGTATATCACAGCAGCAGTGATCCTTGAGATGCTTGTCTACAAGATGAACACCAGTCACAAGGAGCAATATCCTCCATGGAAAAATTGCTTGAGGCAAAGATCAAAGCAGCATGGAGGAAAGTGAGCCAACTATCAGTACTGTAGAAAGATGTGATGAAGAAAGGGAAGCTGTCTTTTGGCCTTCTTTCCCCAAATTTGAAGGATGTATCAGGTGTATCCTCGGCGGCCTTCCCTATCCCAAGATGCAATGCGCACCTGTGGGCTCTGAAACTTTTTGGAAAAAAAGTGGACTTTTAATTAATTACAGCTGATGTCAGCTGGGTTGTTTGCTGCTTTAGCTGCCTCAGTTTGACAAAACCATGAAGAAAAACACAAGCATGGTAGCTGCTCATTCCTTGCTTGCAGAAAGAACTAACACATTGGGACTCATCCTTTCTCAGCATTAACTAGGGTTAAATGTCCTTCATATATCTTGCAAACACTACAAGAGCCATGCTCATTAGCTGGTCATTAGCTGGTTGTGAAAGTAAGGCTTACATAGTTGTAAGGTAAAAGTAAAATTATTCAGGCAGCTGTCGGGGACAGAGTTCCTGGCTGTCCTAACTGTTCTGGCGGTCCTATTCCCAGTTAATATATCTGGCCCTTGGTGGGAGGCAGGTGTTGGTATACGCATATCCCAATGGTTTGGAGCCTGTTCACTAGGGTTTACCCGGGTGAAAGAAAAAATTATTTTCTTGCACATTTGGGAGCAGGTCTTGACTGCTGTTTGTGCCTACATGGCCTTCTTGAAGTCCCTGGGTCAGGTGCTTGAAGGTGCCCCTACTGGGGACTTCAGTGCTCACTTTGTACTGTGCTCAGAGTGTGACCTGGAGGGGTGGGATTAGGAAGATTGGCCTGCCCAATCTGAACCAAAATGGTGTCTATACACTGTGTGCACAATTATTAGGCAAGCTGCATTTTTGATGATTAGTTTTATTACTTAACAGCAGTGCTCTTGGTCAATCCAAAATGTTAACAAATCTCACACCTGAATATTTAAGGAAGTAAAAGTGAGGATATAGCAGAATATCTGTGTGCACAATTACACAACTCAAAGAAAAACAAAAATATTCCCATCTCACTTGTTTATTTACATTTATTAAAGTGAGAATAATAAACAAACAAGTCAAATTTTTCAAATAAACATTTTGGACATTTCAAAAAAAAGAGAGACCAATATAGCCACCCTTCTTTTCAATACCAATCAAAAGTCTTCCATCCATGGAATCTGTCAGTTTCTTGATCTGTTGACCATCAACTTTTTGTGCAGCAGCAACCACAGCCTCCCAGACACTGTTCAGACAGGTGGACTGTTTTCCTTCACTGTACATCTCACTTTTAAGAAGGACCCACAAGTTCTCAACAGGGTTTAGATCAGGTGAGGAAGGGGGCCATGTCATTATTCTTTCATCTTTAAGGTCTTTACTGGCTAGCCACGCAGTGGAGGACTTTGATGCATGAGATGGAGCATTGTCCTGCATAAAAAAATCATGTCACGTCTTCTTGACAAATGCAGACTTTTTCATGTACCACTGTACTGTATGAAGACAGTGTCTTCTAGAAACTGGCAGTAGGTTTGGGAGTTGACTTTGAGTGCATCTTCAAACCAAAAAGGTCTAACAAACCCATCTTTAATAATTCCAGCCCATACCAGCACCCCACCTCCACCCTGCTGGTGTCTGAGTCGGAGTGGAGCTCCATGCCCATTGCTGATCCAGCCACAGGCCCATCCATCTGGTCCATCAAGAGTCCCTCTCATCTCATCAGTTCATAAAACCTTTGAAAAATCTGTCTTCACATATTTCTTGGCCCAGTCTTGGTGTTTCAACTTGTGTGTCTTGTTCAGTAGTGGTCGGGTTTCAGCCTTTCTTACCTTGGCCGCGTCTCTGAGCACTGAACACCTTGTACTTCTGGACACTCCAGGTAGGTTGCAGTTCTGGAATATGACAGCACTAGAGGATATCTGCTTCCTGATAGTTTCACGTTTGATTCTTCTCAAATCTTTGGCTCTTCATTTGTGTCTTTTTTCACTCAACTCTTTTCTTGCAACTCTTTTGGGTATTTGCAACAGAATGTTTGATGGTGCTGTAGTCATGTCCTAATATCTTGACAAGTTCAAGAGTGACTTTTCAGAGTCTGTTCAATCTTTTTTCTGGCTCATTTTTGCCTGAGGAAAAGAAGCTGCTTAATAGTTGTGTACACCTGATATAGGGTGATGAATCTGTTATGTATACTTGGGATCTTACTGAAACAGAAAATCATTTGAAGGCATTTAAATTGGGAGAATAGAGATATTAAACAGGCTCAGGACAGAAGCTGCAGGGAGAGCTCACGAGGAGGAAAAGGATGAAACTGAAACAGATGAATCTTCTCAGAGGAAGCTTTGTTTGCATCTCTCCTCAGAGCCCCAGTGTGCTGGAGTGACCCTAACCTGGACTGTGCCCCTCCAGCTTCCTCCCCAAGCCAGTTTGATGTGGCTATACAATTAAGTCTGCCTACAGGAGAAGATCCAGGTTTGGATGGACAGCTACAAATGAGAGAAGCCGTGATCCACATATTACATCCCAGAAAGAGAGTCAAACACCTCATCATATCTGGGAGAATGATGCAAATGGGGCCTATAGAGAGTCCATAATATCTCTGTTATGAGATAGAGAAAGCCTACCCACCATGGTAGACACTGCTAAGTTTTTTGCACAACTTCTGACTGCAACATGTACCTAAACCCTGCCAGAGGGGACTGCGGTTAAGTGAGCCATCATTTGGTCATGACAGCTGAACATTTAACCTTTTTGTTGCACCTCTATTTGTGGTATTACGGTGAACCAAAATACACTAGAAACATACTTTCAGCTGCTCCCTCGTATTTCTCCTTAAGGTGTTCACAGCAGATTAATCTACACTGACAATTTGGCAGAGATTTTATGCTGGATGACCTTCCTGACACAACCCTCCATGGTGAGAGGGACCTGTGTCCCCACCTGAAATTGATCCAGAGACCTATCACTTGTAAGGCAAATGTGTAAACCACTACACTATAGAAACACAGTACAAAATGCATATACATACTTATTTATTATTTCCATCCAGGATTAACCCAGCTCTGTCCACAAATATCATGTCATATTACTGACAGAAAACATGTGTGAAGTCTCTCATTAATGATTCTAATCAATTTACATTCTATCCATTTCATTTCATTGAGTTTGATCTGTGATTACAGAAAATCCTTAAGAGATGCTGGTAAATATTTGATGTTCAATATTAACACATGGCAATCCATGGGAGCTGTCTTGTCGTTCTACTATAGCAGGAAAAATGCACGTGATGTCTGTGTTATAACATGATATAAATTTAACCTACTATTACTGCAGTTCTGGAAGAGACACAACAAGTTCAGTGAGTTCCCCCTATAGGTGACCCCATCAAAAAACTATAAAGGACACTTTATGTCACTTTCTGATTGATGATCTTATCATGAGTGGTTTATGACCCCTATGATGTCGCATCGCCCCCGGCACCCCCTGGTGCTCATCTCGCTGTGTCGCCTCTCCATGCATGCATGTCTACTGAGTTCTGTGTGTGTGTGTGTGTGTGTGTGTGTGTGTGTGTAATTCGAAACTGCATATGAATAACAACAGTAGGGTTGAGGATTTGAAATTTTCCCCATTGCAGGACAAATAAAGGATCGCATTCTTTCTTTTAGCCGAGAGCTCATGCACTCGCAGTAACTAATATAGAGAAAGCCTTCATCATTAGAATTTCCAGAATTTCTAGTTTCAGCGAAACAAAGTGGATATAAAGGTTATTTAACCCGTCAAGGCCCTGAAACTGCTTTAGAATAAATAAGATCAAGGGGGAGCTCTACTGGGCGTAGGGGGGGTTTTTTGTGGAAATTTTCATTCATCACTAGAATTTCTAGCATTTCCAGAATTGCCCCTCACTCATCTATTACTGTCCACACCGGCAAATGGTACAGACACGGAGGGGCAAACAATAAAAAACAGTTTCTACCCAGAGCTGTGAAAAGTATTACCCTCACCCATACACACTTTGACAGATTTCATCCTTCTCTGTGGGGATGGGTCAGTTTAAAAAGACCGCTTTAAAAAGGACGCGTCTCAGAAATGAGTTTTGAATTCATCTGAACAACTCAAAAAGATGAACATCAACATCTCTTGGACATA
>VUQH01090731.1:7856-18409 GCA_015106775.1 Etroplus canarensis
AACACACATCTCACTGTGCTGTGAGAATGACAGCCACATTAGACCAACAAGAAACAGGAGACTTATCAGATTTTAGAAATTTAGGTTGTAACTACATGTAAAAATACCTCTTAGTCTAACAATCAGTTCTTCCTTTTGTTCTTTCTTTCTTCCTTCTCTGAATAAATATTACCACATACTTTGATATGTTAACACACTGAATGTGTTCACATTTTTTTCATTTCTGTACAGATTGCACTGTTTTGTTTGTGTGTACAGGTTTTAGTTTGAAGAACTAAGCAGTTTTGTTTAAAGTTTTTTTCCAATATGATTCAGAATCGTACCTCACAGCTTGTGTTGTGTAATGAATGACACAGCTTTAAGTATCCAGATTGCAGCCAATCACAGAGCTGGCCTTCCTGATCAATTTTTTTCAGTCTCTTGGTGTCACCAGCTCAATGATGCTTCGTCAGCAGACCACAACAAAATACACTGCACTCACATAAAAGACTGATAGAAAATCTCCAACATTTTGTTGTACACATTGAAGGATCTCAGCTTCCTTAGGAAACAGACCTGTTGGTCTTCCAGTTCAGCCGGTTGTCAATGTGGACTCTGGGTACTTGTGCTCCTCCGTCACATTAACATCATGTCCCAGGACAAATATGGCCATGTCGCCATCCTCTTCCTTCTGAAGTCAATTAACATCTGAGTTGTGGCTCAGGAGGGTAGTTGGTTGTCTTTCAGTCCAAACGTTGGTGGTTAGATCTCTGGTTCCTTCATTCAACACGGCAAAGTGTCCTTGGGCAAGACATTGAACCCCAAATTGCCTGTGATGTGGAATATGAGTGTTTGATAGTTAAAATCCATTTGAAGGCACAGACTGAGGCTTCTACTAAGAAAGGCTTTGAGTGCTCAGTTAAAGTACAAAAGCACTATGCAAGTACCAATCCATTTACCATCTCTCTGGTCTTATTCACATTCAGAAGCAGATGATTTCTCCCATACCATTCTACAGAATCATCTCTTGGTGCTCTGTACTCCTACTCCAGACCATCACTTATATATCCAACCACTGCAGAATGGTAAGAGTATTTCTGTAGGTGGAATAACCTAGAGTTATCCTGAAACTCTGAGGTTTACAAGAAGGTATATCTTCATACAGTACATACAATGGTTGATTGTAAAACAGCAGAGAAACCTTATTGGCACACAGCTGATGTTACAGGAAGTTTACTTTGTGCTTTTTATGAGCATTTTTGTTACATTTTTATTTTTAAAAAAGACAATCCTCATGAATTAATGATGAAAGTCAAACTTTTTGTCCTTTACTGTAACAGAATAACTGAAATAAAACCATGCAGCATGGTGAACAGGCTTGACCTCAGACTAGAATCTAGAATCGAATGAATCCTGTGGCTGATAATGGTTTGAGGATTGGGGAAAAATGTGGAACTCCTGACCTGAAAATTTAGTTTGATCAGTCTTGCGGTGAGCCTCAAAAAGTGGGAGAACCAGCAGTAACTAGAAAGCGAACAGCTGCCTTTTTGGGGCGGCAATGGCTTAGTGCGTCGGAGGATTTACTTGGGAGCCGGACAGCTGCTGAGGGTCGTCGTCTCAAGACCCACCCGGACCTGGACCCATAAGTGGAGGTGGACCAGGCAAGAGAGGTGTCACCCCCTGAGCATTGCCAAGGTGCCTCCTGTCGCCTGCAATGGCATCCTTGCTCGCCAACCCTCCCTCACTGTGTGCTGCCTGTAATTGTGTGTGTGTGTGTGTGTGTGTGTGTGTGTGTGTGTGTGTGTGTGTGTGCGCGCGCGCGCGCGCACGTGTGCATCTCAATCCCCAGCTAAGGGATTAATAAAGTGGTTTATTTTGTTTTTTATGTTTCTCAAAAACAGTCCCAGTGCAGGATACAGAAAATGGATTGATACTAGTTTTAAAAAAAAACAAAAATAAACAATGAAGAAATGTGAGTAACATGTCTGATTCTTTTTAGTCTTGTTTTTCAAGAACTTACAAAAATATAGTCTTTAAAAACTTCAGATACCTCAGTACCTTTAACTGCTTCCTTGTATTTTCCCCAAGGGGATGTCACAGCAGATTAATCCACATCGGTAATTTGGCAGAAGTTTTATGCCAGATGCCTTTCCGGACACAACCCTCAGTGGTGAGAGGGGCTTGTGTCCCTGCCTGTTATCAAACCAGGGATCTTTCACTTGAAAGGCTGAGTGTACCTTCAGCTGCTCCCCATTTATTGTTAATAAACAGCTTCTGTTAACTATTTTACACATGAATTATAATGACAAAAGCACTTAAAAAAATTAGTGAAAAGTCAAAACAAAACACAAATATGACGTGGGTGGTAGCATATCCACATCTATCAAGCCTTTAAATAAATACATAAAATGGACTTAAATATCATCTGTGACCTCAATATTACTGAAAATATATAGTTTTTGTATTTGAATTGCCTAAAAAGTAAAATAGTTATTCAAACATGAGGAACCGGACTTGTAAGTAAGACCTCCTACCCATCCTTTTTTCAACAGGAAGTGTTTTCAGTAGAAGGCTATGAAAGTACTTCTTTCTGAAAAGCCTAAAGAGAGAAGCAAGGAAACATTTACAGTAAGTCAGTAAATCTAGAATAAAGATGCAACAGAGACAAATAATTTAACACCAGTTTGTTGTTGTGATTTTTGTGATGCAGAGACAGTTGGACTAATTCTGAAGTCTTCGGATTTTAAAGCCTCTGCAGATGAGCCATCCACAGAGCTATGCAGAAGGTAAGAACATTAATATGGTGGTGAAGCAACAACAGTCAGGAGATGAGGAAGGAGCTTTATTCAGATCTGAGCGGACATCATCAAACAAATGCCAATCCACATAATTTCAAGACAAAAAGTGGGCCACAGTCAGGGTTTTGACATATTAAGGAATCATAACATGTTATTCAGAAAGAGAGTGAAAAGAAAGAAAAGTGTGTCAAAGTGTTTCCTGTTGGTCTAATGCTTCTCTGCACTGCAGCTGTGATACAAGCACCTTGCAATACTACAATGCCTTAAAACCATTTATTAAACGCTTATAAATGCTAATTGCAAATGTTAATGAATGCCACACATGGGGACTTAAAGGGATAGTCACACTTTGGGGAATTTATACCAAGACAAATACAAATTCTATTGCGTGTATTGCTATTTGTACGCTACAGGCCAGAGGATTTATATTTGTCTTTTGAGTTAAACCGTGTCTTTATGGTGACATGATGCTAAAAATAAACAGCGATTATTACAATGTTCTGTAATCAAATCACAGCCACTCATTTAAGTATATTAAGTTGTTTTAAAGCGGAATGAGAAGTGAGATGGGGGCAGGATATCTCGACAGTGATGCACATATGATGGTTTACTGCACTGTGGTTTTCCTGTCCTTGTGAGATAAACATTTTGACACCCAGTTTTAAACCACAACTGAAGGTTTATTGCGAGAAACTAAAATTCTAAATTATATAAAACAGTTACAGTTAAGGCCATAAGTTTTTGGACAATGACACATTTGTTTTGCAGTTTTACTGCAGTGGATTTTAAATCACAGTCAAAATGTGATTGAAGTGCAGACTTTCAGCTTTAATTCAAAGGGTCTGACAAAAAACCACATTCACTATTGAGGAATCACAGCCATTTTTATACAGTCCTCCATTTTCAGAGACCCAAAGCTAATAAGGATTGTATCTTACTTGGATGAAATCCTTTGCAGTGAATGACTTAAGTCTAGAACCCATTATTATCACCAAATGCTGTGCTTCCTCCCTTGAGATGCTGTGCTACATCTTTACTGCAGCTGCCTTCAGTTGCTGCTTGTATGTGAGTCTCTCTGCTTTCATTTTTGTCTTCAGTAACTGGAAAGCTGCTCAGTTGGATTGAGATCAGGTTGTGGACTTGGTCATTGAAGAATATCCCATTTCTTTGCCTTGAGAAATTCTTGGGTTGCTTTTGTAGTATGCTTTTGCACTGTGAAGCACTGTCCAATCAGTTTTTCATCATTGGTTGAAATTGAGTAGAGTGTCTATCCCTGTACATTCAGAATTCACCCTGCTACTTCTACCAGCAGTCACACTTCCACTGGCAGCCATAAATGCCCAGTTCATGACATTGGCTCCAACATGTTTGATAGATTATGTGCGAATGCTTTGGATCACGAGCTGTTCCTTTCCTTCTCTGCGCTTTGCTCTTCCCATTATTCTGGTAAATCTTAATTTTGGTTGTATCTGTCCAAATTTTTTTTCCAGAAATGAGCAGGCTATTTTAGATGTTTTCTGGCAACATCTAATTTACCTTTCTGTAGTTTACAACTTATTGTAAGTTCTTGGTATTTACATTCATGAAGGCATCTCTTGGTTGTAGAAATACTACAGTGATACAGCTACCTCCTTGAGAGTGTTTCTAACATGGCTAAATATTGTGAAGAATTTCTCCTAACCAAGTAAAGAATTCTGCAATCATCCACTTTAGTTGTCTTCTGCGGTCTCCCAGGAGTTTTAGCACTGTTGAACTGGCCAGTACATTCCTTCTTTGTGTACCAAATTGTTAATATGGTCACTCCTACAGTTTTTAGTATCTCTCTGATAGGCCTATTTTAGTTTTTCAGCCTAATAATGGTCTCCTTCACTTGCATCAGTATCTCTTTAGACCTCATATTGATAGTTTCAGTGAACACCTGCCAAATGATAGTTCAACATTTGGCATCAACTCCAGATCTTTTATCTGCCTAGTGCATCATAGAATAACAAGGGAACAGGCCTGGCTGGGCCATGAAACTGCTTGTCAGTCAATTGTCTCCTTCCTTTCGAGCCTCTGAAAATGAGGACTATGTATAAAAATTGCTGTAACTCCTAAACAGTTAAAATAGTTCTTTTGTCAAACCCCTTGAATTAAAGCTGAAAGTCTGTACTTCAATCACATTTTCACTGTCTGATTTAAAATCTAGTGTGGTGGTGTACACAGGCAAATTTAAAAGAATATGAACCTAACTGTAATTTCACATGTCAGAAAACCGTGGCGGTATTATTTTCTGTGTTAATTTGTCCACCTTCTCCACTGTTCTGAAACTCATATCTGTGTCTGCTCTAAATATTCATCAGGTGAAGCTTCTGACTCTCAACAGGCAAAAGCAAAAAGAGGGTCGAAGGTCACCTCAAAAAGAGTGGCCCTGCTGGTTCTCTGTGCTGTCCTGGCAACTGCTCTCGTTGTTATTTACCGTCTCTGTGAGTTTTTAGTTTTTCTTATATTCAATCATGTCTGATTTACTGCAAATTAAAAAGATATAAAAGATTAATTAAAGATTAGTTAAGGCAAAATATTTTGTACACAAACATTGCAGCTGATTGTTGACTTTAATATTTTAATCACACTGCAGGAAAGACAGGAAACAGACACAAATAATTGTTAGGAAATCCAACTATAACCAAGCACAACAGGTTAATTCTAGCTAACTCCACCTGAGTTACTATAACAACAGGAACACTGATTTTTTATCAGCGTGCCAAGACAGAAACTGTGGTATTGTATGAGGAAGTCAGGAGTGGTAGAGAAGTATGTGAGGGTGGTGCAGGACATGTATGAGGACAGTGAGACAGTGGTGAGGTGTGCAGTAGGAGTGACAGATGGGTTCAAGGTGGGAGTGGGATTACATCAGGGATGAGCACTGAGCCCCTTCTTGTTTGTAATGGTGATGGACAGGCTGAAAAATGAGGTCAGGCAGGAGCCTCTGTGGACTATGATGTTTCCAGATGACTTTATGATCTGTAGTGAGAGTAGTAAGTAATTAGAAGAGAGCCTAGAGAGGTGGAGGTATGCACTGGAGGAACGAGGAATGCAAGTCAGTAGACTGAATACATGTGTGTGAATGTGGGAGGCAGGTGGGACAGTGAAGATGCAAGGAGTGGAGGTGGATAAGTTTAGACATGTTTTTAACTGTAAAAATGTGACTGATTTGAACTCTTCATTTCATTTAATTAGCATTTGCATACATGCGAACAAAGGACATGCTCAAAGACCTGGAAGGTCTCAAAAAGAAGTTGGAAAGTGCAAATAAAAATTTCACAGGTAAGCGTGAGAGACTGCTATACTGTAGGTTGTTTATGACATTCAATCTCAAAAGTTTCTGCTAATTAAAGTCCAAACTCACTTACAGTTTATTTCATTTTACCTACTGATTTTTGATGTTTGTGATTTTGAGGCAGGTTGTTAGCTGTTCACCCAGTCAATCATTAAAAACAGTGTTAATGCTGCTTTTTCACTGGCTGAGCAGTCCCCAATAAAACGAAGAAGAAAAACTTTATTTTCTTTACTTTTGATTGGGTGGACATAGTCCCTGGTTATATTTAATAAAACATTGATGCCCTGACAGATTTACCTGCAGGACAGGAGGCACCTCCTACTGCCTTCCAAATCACACAAACTTGAACTATGATTTCTTTCACCTGACTGAAGGCTTTGCTGTAATCTCTTCAAAGATGAGCCATGTGATAAATGTGAAGAAGGCTGGGAGCAACATGGAGGAAAGTGCTATTATTTCTCCATCAGTAAATCATCCTGGGAGGAGAGCAGAAATAAATGTAGAGCTAAAGGAGGAGACCTGGTTAAGATAGATGACATGGAGAAGCAGGTATAAAATGCTACTGCAGGTTCATGTTCTCACATATTGTATCACATACTTGTGTTTCATCATTTCAGCATGCAAACATCAGTACAGAGTAATTTTCGTCAATTTTTCCTGTTTAGAAATTCCTTGATCGAAGACTGGGATACATAATTGGCGCTCCTCAGGACAAGTTTTGGATTGGACTTACAGATTCAGCAGAGGAGGGCAGATGGTTGTGGGTGGACGGCTCACCTCTGGACAAAAGGTTTGTTTGTAGTGAAAACATTTTTTTTTTCTATTTCCAGAATCAGTGTTGCCATATTTTACTCAGATATTTCTTTCTGTTTATCTGCTCTTAGTTTGACTTACTGGGGTTTTGATGAGCCAGATGATTGGAAAGGGGGAAATCCTGAAGGAGAGGACTGTGCACGGATGGGGGTAAAAGGTGGAGCTCATGACCTGAAGTGTTGGTTTGATGCATCCTGCAATGTACCTCATAGAAGCATTTGTGAGAAACAAAAAGTAAATGGATAACATACAGCTGCATCTGTGCATGTCTAAAATCCAATTCATTCTAAAAACAATGTAAATACAGGATGCAGAAACTGGAGCAGTGCTATTTTTATAAAGCTAAAGAAAAAAGAGCTCTTTCAGGACTTTTTAAATATAAGCTAAATAATTTGTGTCACATATTTTGTTAATGATCGTTTAGTTATGTGCTACAACAGTGTTATAACCTTTCAGTTACAATAAACTACTTCCAGCTATAAAGTCTTGCCTTTTCCCTTTGTAAAGCTTCCATTAAAAGATTTGGATCCCACTGATCCAGCTGTCACACTTTAAAAATATTAACTAATCCTTTGTTAGATGGAACCGTTGCTGTGTTAATTCTGTTGCTGTTGTGTTCATTTGACATAATCAGCTCCTGCCTGTTGTTTTTTTGTCTGGTGTTCTGAATATTTTACTTATGCGTGTTTCCATACAGGCAGAGAGTGTTAAGGAGAATTACTCATGTAGCAAAATGTTTGCATGAATGTATTCAGTTCAATTCAGTTTTATTTATATAGTGCCAATTCACAACACAAGTCACCTCATAGCACTTTATATTGTAAGGTAAAGACCCTACAATAAAGAAAAAACGCCAATAATCAGACAACCCCCTATGAAATGTAGACAAAACCTGAAGGCATGCAGCAGTAGCAGTAGCAGTCATGACAGCTGGACAATTAGGAATGTACAAATGACCTGAAATGGTAAATTGATAAATCCTGCAATATACCTCACAAAAGTATTTGGAATAAACCAGAAGTAACTGTGCAGCCTGAATCTACATGCATTTTAAATTTATACATAGACACATATACACATAGAGTGAAATATTTCAAGCCTTTATTTCTTGAAATTTTGATGATTATGGCTTACAGATAATGAAAACCCAAAATTCAGTGTCTCAGAAAATTAGAATATTACACACAAACACAAATATATATATATTTATATATATATACACACACACACACACACACACATATATAGGTAGCATAGTGATTTGCACATTTGTTTTACAAGCGAAAGGTCCCTGGTTTGATCCCAGGTGGGGACAGAAGCCCCTCTCACCATAGAGGGTTGCGTCAGGAAGGGCATCTGGCGTAAAACTTCAGCCAAATTACCGTATTCTCCACCAGTCCCTTGGTGGAGAATACAAGGAAGCATCCGAAAAGTACACACACACACACACACACACATACATACATACATATATGTATATATATATATATGTATGTATGTATGTGTATGTATATATATATATATATATATTTAAAAGATTGTTGTATTTGGAAAAAATAGTTTTACTTTTGTTTCATTTGTGTTTTGTTTTACTGAAGTATATTTTTATTTTTTAATTTAAAAACTAATGCACAGGAATAAAATATTCTGTGAGGAAACAAGACAAACAAAACAAACATGAATGGGCCAGAAGAGGGCAGTACATACATCAAACATCTAGTTATACAGTCTACCAGACTTTTGTGAAGGAATGGGTCGTTCCGAAGAGCTTAGTGAATTTGAGCACGATACTGCAATAGGATGCCAGCTAGTGAAATTTCGTCCCTCCTAAATAGTCCATTATCAGCTGGAAGTGGTTTTATTGGAAAGTGGAAGCATTTATGAACTGCAGCAACTCAGCCGCAAAGTGGCAGGCCACGTAAAGTTACAGAGCAGGGTCATCTAGTGCTGATGTGCATAGTGTGCACACCTGTGCACCCATAGCAGCTGCATGCAAACCTTGCATCACCAAGCATAATGCCAATCATCAGATGGAGTGGTACGAAGCACGCTACCACCTGAATCATGCTACTCTGTCCAGCAGTCTGATGGATGAGTCTGGGTTTGGCCAGAGAATGCTTCTGGCAGCTGCTCTCATTGTTATTGATAGTGTCTGTGAGTTTCTGATCCTCTTTACATACGACCCAATTCCAAAAAGGTTGCCATATACACATTAAGAAAACACATTTCCCAGTACAATGATATTCTTACTTTGCTGTCCAAAATGAATGCCAGTGATATACAATACAATAATATATAAAAAACAATTCTGTACATAGAGTTTGTTACATTTTTACTTACTTAACTACAGAGCTATCACTATTAGTACTTATTTATATTTACAGAACAAGTGTGTGTATTGTGATTAATTTTGCCCTGGGATTAATAAAGTATACTGTATAAATAAAGTAAATAAAATAAAGTATAAATTAAAACACAATGCAGTGGTTTGCAAAGTGAGACATTTTACTATTTGATGAAGACTCATCTTGAATTTGATGGCAGCAACATCTTGGTCTCAAAAAAGCTGGGACAAAGGCAACAAAAGGCTGGAAAAGTTAAGTGACAGTAAAAAGGAACAGCAGCAGGTACATGTTGCGACTACTTAAGTTAATTGGCAGCAGGCCAGTAATGTGATTGGGTATAAAAAGAGCACCTTAGAGAGGCAGAGTCTCTTAGAAGTAAAGGTAGGCATTCAGAGGCCATTACTTCACATATCAGTTGTGCTGGCTAAATGCTCAAAAACAGTTTGACAAAGAGCTGAAAGATTTTAAAGGCCTTTTTTAAATAAAGACTTTTTATTTTATTTCCCCTGGAACAAAAAGGAAATTAACTGTAACAATAATGAAATAAAAATACTGAAAATATTTGTATATCAACCCAGATTTCACAATTTGCACCCCTACTTTATTTTAAGGTTTTAATTTTTACAGAAAAAATACTTTTTACATTTATCTTATGAGACATTTATCTTATGAGACATGAGGCATAGAAGGAAAACCTTACTTTAGAATGTTCTCGGAAACCATCAAAAAGAATAAAACATCTTATCATTTTCCCGTTTCCTACAAAAAAGGCTGAAAAATGAGGTCAGGCAGGAGCCTCTGTGGACTATGATGTTTCCAGATGACTTTATGATCTGTAGTGAGAGTGGGGAGGAGGTGGAGGAGAGCCTTGAGAGGTGGAGGTATGCACTGGAGAGAAGAGGAACAAAAGTCAGTAGAAACAAGACAGTACGTGTGTGAATGAGAGGGAGGCAGGTGGAACGGTAAAGATGCAAGGAGTAGAGGTGGCAAAGGTGGATGAGTTTAAATACTTGGGATCAACCATCCAAAGCAACAGACAGAGCACAAGAGAGGTAAAGAAGAGAGTTCAGGCAGGGTGGAGTGGGTGGAGATGAGTGTCAGGGGTGCTTTGTGACAGAAGGATAGCAGCAAGAGTGAAAGGGAAGGTTTACAAGATGGTAGTGAGACCTGCTATGATGTATGGTTTGGAGACGGTGGCGCTGACAAAAAGACAGGAGGTGGAGCTGGAGGTGGCAGAACTGAAGATGTTGAGATTTTCCCTGGGAGTGACCAGGATGGACAGGATTAGGAATGAGTACA
>VUQH01090733.1:1045-11380 GCA_015106775.1 Etroplus canarensis
CAGTTGTCTTAGCCTTTCTGGCCGAAACCATGCCTTTCCACCCACATGTTGGTTTAGCGGTTACAGCACTGCAGCCTTGGGTTCAAACCCAGCTTGGAGTCTTCTGTGTAGATGGAGTTAGTTGTTCTCCCTGTGCTTGTGCAGGTTTTCACTGGGAGCTTTGGTGTCCTGACAAACATGTTGGGGTAACGTTGCCTATGTCAACCCAGGACACCCTTGCAAAAGAGATTCTTAATCTCAAGAGTCAACTTCCTGGTTAAATAAGGACCAAGATGGCAGCGCGACGGCAGCGCGACGGTAGCGCGCGACCACTCCAGAACCAAGGTGGTGCTTGTACCCCTGTGATTGTCCCTGTTTTGACTCGGTATTCGGGTGTGTGGACGCACCACAGACGGTGCTAACTGGCGATCCGGCGCCATTGTTTTTCATGACCTGCAGGGCATCGTCCGGGAAACCAAAGTTTTTGGGTTCCGGGATGCTGCAGCTGGGCAGTTTCTGGGGGCTCCGATCTTGGCTTGCGTGTGGACCGGGCCTTCAGTCCTCGGCGTTGCCTGATGCGGGCGGGGTGTTGTGCTGGGCTGGAAGCGGGCCCTGGCCAGCTGGCATTACCCATGTATGGGGCACCGGGTCCTGGGGGAACACTATTTCATTTCACCGTGTATTTATATGTAGTTGAAATGACAATAAAGCAATCCAAGCCAATCCAATCCAAATAAATAATGTTTGGCAACAAACACACAGCTTGGATGACACTGTCCTTGTTGGAACGCAAAGAGAAAACAGCCTTTAAAGGAAGATCGGCACACTGCAGTCAGACTCAGGAAGCTGTCTTTGTCTCACTGGTCTGAAAGCGCCCAGTGTTATTCATTTCACCTGTCAGTAGTTTTATTGTTGTGGCTGATTAGTCTAAACTAATATCTCATTTCTTATTGTTTTTCCCCGCAGATGTTCCCTAGAAAATAACATTTTAAAAAAACAGCAACTTGCATGTTTCACAGTCACCTGTCACCATCTGGTCTATGAAATTACCGACGACAGACAGCCGTAAACCACTTGGCACCATTTTCTCTCAACATATTATTGTATTCCCAAACCTCCACCACGAGACTGAAGGATTTATGAAGTGAGGCAGACTGAGAAGGATGAGTTTGGTTTTGACCTGTGCTCACATACAGAGTTTTACCACAGGAGAGTTACGCAACACTTTATACACGAAGACGGGCCCAATAAAAAAGCAATTTGTCAGTTTGGTTCAGCTTTTTACATTTTTTTTTTTAATTCTGAGGAAACCTGCTGAGGTTTAACAGACTTTCGATATGAGCAGCAGCAGCAGCTCGATGTCATTAACTCAACTACTTCCCCCGTCAGGTACATTACACTCCATTTATTCGTGTCTCATAAACGTCTAATGTGTTAACAGCCTGGTGTATTTGGTGACACCTGGATAGATACACATACCCAAAGAAAACACACTTCGTCAATTAGAAGGTGTGTACTGACTTTTGCACTGAGCTCCAGAGAAGTCGCTCTGTTCTCCTTCTCTCACGCTGGCAGAGAAAGAGCAAATACCTCGGCCATGTGTTACAAATCAAATGGAAATGATGGAATTAAAATGAAATGGGGCACTGAGATAACCATTTAATTAGCACTTGTGGTAGCGATCAGGATGAAATCCAAGAATAAAATCGTGACTGTTGCTCGGCCCCCCCCCCAATCGGTCCCTCTACCCAATCTGTCCTTTCAAATCTCTGCAGCAAAGGACTCATTTCACGCCTGTTATAACGCTACAGCACCTGGTGCCTTACGAGGATATGGATTTCTTATATGAAAATTTAGATTAGATTGGATTTTAGCGGTTTCCTATCCACTCGGCTTTAAGACGCCAACTCCCAAACAAAGAATGTCGACAAATTGACAAAAATCGGCTTCCTCCAACTGACATTCAGTTTTTACACGCTTTGAATTTAAAGAGCCATGAAGGCATTCGGGAGTACCAGGGGCAGGACCTGAATGAAAATAAAGAAATCTTTCACCTCAGCCTAAACACGGGGGCATACATAGTAGCAAAGGCACATAAACAATGTGAAGTTGGAGCGATCGCACAGCTTCAATCAGGCGGCGTAGCCAAAACACGAATGTAAAGCCTTCCGGGAGTCAGGGCAGGGCCTCCTGAAGGCCCGCTCACATTTACAGTGTGTGTTTATAATCATCGGCTCCCTTACGTGATGAAAAGACAATTAACAAGATGGTGACTATCACGCTCATAATCCAAGCGACGCTTATTCTCTCTCATCAATTCTCCATTTGCAGTTTCCTCGCCGCTGCTGTGATTCAGACTCAGAGAAAGTATTTGCCTGTTTGACAACAGGAAGCGGGTTCACAGAGAAGGGCCTCCCAAGTCCGACAGCTGCCAGACAGAAGAGTTGCGAAACTTAACCAGGACGGGACAGAAATGGATTATATCCAGCTGGATTATATAATCTAAAAGTGACATGCCATAGATATATCATTGAAAGTGATAAGAGCACTGTATTTTAGTTCTCCTGAAAAGGAAAGGCCCAGAGGCTTTTTTTTTAAACTGCATTTTCACGTCAAGTCTTGCATACTGTAAAGGCTGTCAGATGTGGCTCCAGTTTGTACTAGGTAGCTGGTCTGACAGAATTAAACAGAGGTGGGAAGCAGCAAAGTACAAGTTCCTCGTCGCTGTACTTAAGTAGAGTTTTCGGTTATCTGCACCAGACTTATTATAGTTTTGTATTTTCTAATTAGTTTTTATTTCGTTTTGAGTTTTTATTTTGAATTCAGTTTAGTTTCAGTTAGTTTCCAGAGCGGGTTTGCTCATTTCAGTTTATTTTTTATTGTTTAAAAATGTTTACTTTGAGTTTAGTTTGCTTTTAGTTCTAGAAAATGTTTCCGTTTAGTTCTTGAAAATATTTTCATTTAGCTCTAGAAAATGTTTCCGTTTAGTTCTTAAAAATGTTTACATTTAGTTCTAGAAAATGTTTACATTTAGTTTTAGAAATAGCTTGAACAAGCCTCTCAAAGATGAATAAAGTTCTCGCATCAAAAAGAATATCACTAGCAAAAAGGAAACGTATTCTTCAGTGTTATGTATGGTCAGCTCGGACAATAACAGGTAAAATGCACAAACGTTTGTTGGCATTTGAATTACAGACTTACAAAAGGATGCTGAAGATATCATGGGCCAAGTCACTATCACTAATGGAGAAGTACTGAGGAGGATTGATCAAAAGAAACATCTGTTCACAATCATGCAGACAAAGAAACTCAAATACTTTGGCCGCATCATTTGTCAGAGTTCACCGCATAGAGCGTTACTGGAAGGAAAACTGAACACCACTAGATGAAGAGGAAGACCAAGAACATCATGGTTCACAAACTGGCATGAAGTACCCTCAAGCAGTTAGATCAGCACATCATCGTGACAACTGGTGTACCATTGCGCCCAACCTTCAGCTGCAAGACGAAACCTGATGATGATGATGATGATAAGGACTTTTAGTTTAGTTTTTATTAGTTTCAGTTTTAGTTTTCTTAATTATTATGATATGACTAGTATTTGTCAGGGGAAGATTTAAGATGTTTAGATCAGAAATTACAACACAAACAGTTTTTATCTGCTTTGTTTCTTCAGCTTGTACTCATTATGGTTGTTCAAGCATAACGCATTCATTGGAATACCCAATAGACGCTGGAATAAAGTTCATGTTCTCTTGTATTAATATTTTTTATATTATATTAATATGATATGAGAGGTGTCCCCATAGTGTAGCGGTTTACACACTCGCCTTACAAGCAAAAGGTCCCTGGTTCAATTACAGGTGCAGGCACAAGCTCCTCTCACCGTGGAGGACTGTGTCAGGAAGGGCATCTGGCGTAAAACCTCAGCCAGATTATCAATGTGGATTAATCCGCTGCGCCAACCTGTTGGCGAGAACAGCTGAAGGTCGATTTGTTGTTGGTGTGGGATCATGACCAAATTTCAGCCAAGCTTTCGCTATCACCAAAGGTACTCACTCGAGGTTCAGTCAGCTTTGCACCAAAACAGCTGGTAGAAATGTCTTTCAAATATATACTTTTTTATTTTTATATTTTGAGTGCATTTCAGAGCCTGCAATCTTTCACTTTTGCTTGAGTAAATAAGTTGAATCAACACTTCAGCTTCTTTTTTGGCTGCTGTACTTCTACTTGAGTAATGAAGCGTGTACTTAGGCCACCTTTGGAATTAAATATTAGCCATAGGTCACAGGAGAAGATTGTCAAGCAAATACTAGCCAATTTCCTTTATAAGACAACGGTTTAAGTTTGCATAGAACACAGTATAAAAGATTAATTTACAGCATTGTCCACAAGTCTTGAGCAACTCCTTATTTCTTTATATTTTGCTTCCAAGGAGCCAGACTTTTTTCAGTCCAGTCCTTATACCTGACCATTTACAGAGGAATGTTTGTCATTTGTTAAAACTGGCCTTTGAATCATTCAAGCATTTAAAAAATGCAGTCAACACAAAGGATGAAACGGTGTTGTGCTTGCATATGGCAGATATCCTGGCATAGCTACAAAAAGTGCCCAAAAGAAAGCAAGCTGCTAGGCATGAAATAGTATTTTTGCAACAAGGTGATTCCAAAAAGGCATCTCAGCATGGTGTGCAGTGCATCCTTAAGAACATCTGAGGCAACTGGATAAGTGGAGGACAAAGGAAGTGGGGCAGGCCTAAAACTATCTGCAGCAGATGAACAGCACCTGAAAGTCATGTCCTTTAGAAATAGGGCGAAATCCAGCAAACACCTGACACAGGAACTCAAAGATGCCTCTGGCCCTACTATTGTTTGCTACAGTCTCATTAGAAATGGACTCAGCGGAAGGGTGGCTGTCAAGAAGCCCTTTTTAAGGAAAGGAAAGAGCGAGAAAAGAACTGGTTTGCAAAGAACTCACGAACTGCTCTGAAAATCAGTGGCAACGGGATTCATGAGGTGATGAATTGACCTCAATATTACTAAAGCAGTGTGGTATCATCTTGACAGAGAACAGAACAAAAGGCAGCCAACATGCAAAGAAGATCTTTGGTGTGTCCTTCAAGAAGCCTGGAGAACTATTTCTGAAGACTACTTAAAAATGAAAGCTTGGCTAAGAGAGTTCAGGTTGTGTTGAAGAGCGAAGGCGGTCAAAATCACATCTTAACTTTCAGGAGCGGCTGTGGCTCAGGAGGTAGCGTGGGTTGCCCTTTATTGCAAAAGTCAGCGGTTCGATCCCTGACATCTACATGTCGAAGTGTCCTTGGGCACGATGCTAAACCCCGAATTGTGTCCATTAGGAGTATGAATGAGTGCGTGATAGGTAAAAATGTGCTTTAGGCTTAGAATAAAAGCGCTCTATACAGTAAGTGTGGGTGAATGAGGCTTGTAGTAAAAAGCGCTTTGAGTGCTCATATAAGTACCATCTTACAAACTCTGTTTTCGCCTTGTGTGCTGTATTCCCATTTACTTTTTCATATGTTTCAATAAATTATGCACCCGTTTCCCATTTTAATAGCAAAACATGACGAAATGGGGGGGGTGGCCCAAGACTTTTGCAGCGTTGTCGCTTCCAGGACTGAAGGTTCGTGAAGGGGCCTTAAATCTGCATTTTTTTTTTTTTAGGGAAATACCTGTGGTGGCCTAAATGAATAAATACACACATCCATGCATACTTTGGCTCCTGTAGAAGTCCACGGACTTCGCCTCAGTAAACACTTTACCTCTGAGGTTTTGGGTTCAGTCACACATGTTGAGTCACGCTGAATAAAACTAGCAAGGTGTACCTAATAAAGTGGCTGGTGAGTGTATATAGAATGAAGAAAAAAAATGGACAAATATACTAGAAAAATGCTGCACAGTACTGCAATACTACATGAAAATTCTGAAAGGTATGCCTATGTTTTGACATGTGGAATTTAAAGTCAGAAATACTGAAGCAGATCATGAATTCAAGTTATAAGTGACGCAATGCTTGTCATTCTAACTGCGTGCTTGTCATAGAACATTTACAAAAGAGCATGCAGCGTGTCTTTTTGAAACCATAAAAGGGAAAAAATTCGACATACGCACTCCATACACGGTGTAGCCCAGGTGGATCAGTTCCCATCTTTAGTCCAGTGTTTTCAAGTTTTCACTGGGTCAGGCTGATTTATTGGGCCCATATTGGCCCTTAATTGGATACTTAATAAGCCATCTACACATCTGCCAATTCATAAATATGAGCAGCGATGTGTTTAAGTTTCCCTGCTTCTATATGTCTGCAAACTCTAAAATAACCTCATCAGTCTGGCTTTCATTGGAAAGTTTAAATGTCCCACCCATGACCGTTTTAAAGCTCTTTCAGAGAAGAATGCAGTTCAGTACTTTTAGTTTTTAGAGGAAAGAAGTGGAAATACTGAATCAGACGGTGATATTACTGCATATCAACCTTCAGCTATGTAGTGGAACCCCAGTCTGAGCTTTAAAAACAGATGAAGAAATATGCATTTGTTGAGCAACTCTGTAACAACACAGAAGTCAGGAAGTGTTCGACAATCCTGAGAAGTCAGTAACCCCAATAAATTTTCATTTTGACCCCTGACCACAGGAAACTTCAGAATGTCGTCCTGGGAGGCTGAATGAGAAGCACTGGCAAGCAGTTAACAACATTATATCATGTTGGTGTGACTGAAACCAAATTAGCTTCATGATTCAGAAAAATGTGACATGATAATTAAATCTCTTACTCCAGAAGGCAGATTTTTTAAAGCATTCTGGCTTTTTAAGCATTATTTTACATATTCACTGTTGATTCTTAATGGAATGTTTTAGTATTACTAACCCAAATGCTGAGTAATCCTGTAAAAATTACATTTAAACTGTTACTGTGTCTTCAATACAACTTCAATTCCAGAAAGGTTGGGTCACTGTGTAAAATATAAATAAAACACAATTCAGTGATTGCAAATCTCACAAAGCAATAAGCAAGAAAGTTAATACTAGTAATGTGATTGGGTATAAAAAGAGCACCTTAGAGAGGCAGAGTTTCTCAGAAGTAAAGCTGGACAGAGGTTCAGCAGTCTGCAAGAAACTATGTCTACAAAAATTGCAAAGACTTTGAACATTCCATCATCTACAGTACATAATAGCATCAAATCTGGACACATCTCTGTGTGCATGGGACTTGGCCGAAAACCAATATTGAATGCTCATGATCTTCGAGCTCTCAGGTGGCGCTGCAAACAGGCATGATTCTGGTAATCACTTCATGGGCTTAAAATGGACTGAGGCAAAGTGGAAAACTGTTCTGTGGTCAGATGAATCAAAATTTGAAATTCTTTTTGAAAATCCTCCAGGCTTAAGAGAAGAGGGTCCATCCAGTTTGTTATCAGTGCTCAGTTCAAAATCCTGCATCTCTGATGATATGGGGGTGCATTAGTGTCTATGGTACTGGCAACTTGCTCATCTGGAAAGGCACCAGCAATGCTGAAAGGTATATACAGGTTTTAGAGCAACATATGCTCCCCTATAGTTGACCTCTTTTTCAGGGAAGGTCTTGCATATTTCAGCAAGACGATGCCAAACCACATCTTGCAGCTGTTACAACAACATGGCTTCATAGTAGGAGAGTCCAGGTTCTGAACTGACCTGCCTGCAGTCCAGCTCTTTCACTAACTGAAAACATTTAGTGCATCACACACAACAAAGAAAACCCCAGGACTGGAGCACCTGGAATCCTAAATCAGACAAGAGTGGGACAACATTCCTCTCCCAAAGGTCCAGCAGCTGGTCTCCTCAGTTCCCAGATGTTTACAGACTGTTTCTGAGAGAAGAATGGGATACACAGTGGGAAACATGGCCCCGTCCCAAATTTTCTGAGATGAGCTAGTATTTTTCATCAAATATTAGAATGTCTCACTTTCAACATTTATATGTGTTTTCTATGTTCTTTTGTAAATAAAATATTGGTTTATGAGATTTGCATGTCATTACATTGTGTTTTTATTTCTATTTTATGCAGCACCCCAACCTTTTTGGTATTGGGGCTGTGTTACGAAACACCTACTTATAATTGGAAGCAAGTATAAGCATATTTTCACATAGGAATGGCACTGCAATGTATCACCAATGGCCTTTTTATTAAATACTTGTACACTTTCTCTGCATTTATTTTAGTGTTGACAGTAGTGAGATGCTGTTTTTGGTTAAAAGCATTTCTCAATGTGCAAGTGCATGAAGTGTTTTTAGTAAAAGACTTGTTAGAGCTTGACCGTCATTAAGTTTTGAACGCAAGGCTCAGACTCGTTGTTTTATTACACTTTAAGGCAGGAAATCGCATACAGGCAGGGAATTTTTTAAATTTATTTTGGTTTTTGGTCAATTTTGTGTATCTGCTCTGAGTTACTCGCAGACCATCTTTTCCTCAACCTTTTGGCCCTCTGTCCAGACTAAAAAGCATTTTTCTTCCACGAAAACTAAACAGACTCCAGAGTGTGGTGAGCTTTGCTGGAATGCTGTCATAGAGAAGAAGAGGAAGAAGAAGAAACGACGTCTGATTGTTCTGTGATGAAGCCACAACACAGCTTTCTGTCACTGATATTATTGTTATATGCTGCGATAAACAATGTTTTCCAAATGGAAGGAAGCTGCAGCAGGAAGGGAAATGGTACACTGTTTCTTCTTTGCTTTTTTCTTTTTTTTTTTTTAATTTTCAGTGGCTGGCTTGCCTGTGTAGATGGAGGTATTTCTAGGAATGTATGGTATAGCTGCATGAAAATGGCATTCTGGCTCAGTGATGCCTGCTCTTTACATTTAGATTAAAAACTCGCAAGGCAGTACCACACGCAGACCATAAGAGGTATTGAACTGAAGCATCCGAACTGGTACTGGAAGATAAAACCACCATTCCTGCATGTCTAGTTAATCAAAATCAGGCACAAGATATGTAACAGGAAAACCGTCAGTGAATGTTACAGAGTATCTCCTAATTGCGCTGTGCGTTAAAGTAATGTAATATTAAAGGTCTTGGAAAGTTGTGTCAATCTTGGCTTTGTGGTGAAATTGACTTTGTCTGGCCAAAGTGACTTGGCAAATATTTTGCAGACGAAACTTTACGTGTTTGTAATCGCTTCCGCTGTCGAAAGGCTGTGCGCGGCGAGGCCGTCCAGGCCTTCGTTTCCTGCCATTGACTGCTGGCCTCTTGTTTTTACCTGCTCAAACAATAACTTGGCACAGAGGCTTCGAGCTGGAGACGTCAACATGTGCACAGGCACAAGTCTGTGTGTGACGAAGGACCGTTTTACCTCGTATTTAAAACAAGTGGATTTGCAGCGACGAGATGATTGATATCGGCAAGAGGCTGATGAGGTCACGCCTGTGAACTCAGAAGATAAATGGGCAGCATTATCCCCGATGTCAGGAACAACTGGGTTCACATGAGCAGAGCTCTTTTCACCTCATTCCTCCAATTTCTAGCAGCAGCGGAGTGTGGTTTTACTGGGCAGCGCCCAGGTGTAAATGTGTCTGGATGAATGTGAGGCAAGGCGTTGCTGGAAAAGAGCAGCGGCACTCAGCAATCCTTTACTGGACGAACGCAGGCACCGAGCTGGAAGGCAGTCGGCAGAGGACAAACCAGAGAGCGCTGAGGGCTTCTCCAGAGCTGCAGCTTCCATAAAAGTTTGTTTGTTTACTGTTTGTCTTCTGGCCTTGATTTTCTGTTGTAAACACAGTGCTGGTTAGATAGCAACTTGGAAGGCCTGGATGCCTCACTTTGTCATCAACACATAAATATAACACTGTAGCCAAAGCCAAAAATGAAACAACAAACAAAAAGATAATAGCCTGAAATCCAGATCAGCACCAAAAGCTAATCAAGGAAGCTGCTTGCTGTACTTCAGCTGAATCCAGTCTGACTACTACATTATACACACACTAGGTAACTTTAAAAAACTCAATCTGTCAACACAAAAACAATGAGAGCTATTTAGACCAATACATATTCACTGTCAGAATCAGAAGGGAACATTTTCTAGGAGTTTGACCCAAGAATTGAACCTTTGAATTGGCATCTGACTGAAGCAGGAAGTAGGTTTTATACTGCGCACAATAGCACAAAGATAAAGATATTGGTTGTGTCAATGGCCTTGTGTCTAAAGCCCTGTCACACCTTGATGATTTGACCAGCAAATGCTGACGCATTAAGATTCCTCTAAAACGCTGGCATACGAAGAACTATGAAGTTGTTTTTAAAATTATGGACGTATACATGACGTATTAGTAACTTATATAGGACGTTTCCAAAGCATACCAAAGAATGCTT
>VUQH01090733.1:38525-51351 GCA_015106775.1 Etroplus canarensis
CAGGTGAGAGTATTAACATTCTTTGGTTAGAACATGAGGATGTGTTTATTCTCCTCTCCATGTCTAATGCAAGCATCTGGAAACCAAAAATCCACTCAAGCAAACCGTTCTTCCTATTTCTGTTCTGTCAACTTGCACATAATTGAGACAGTAACATTTGGCAACGCTTTAAAGAGCACAGACACGCACCTGTTGGCTTCATTATGTCACAACTGGTCACAGGCTTTTAACAGGCGTGCAACATGTTTATCCTTGTCACTCATGAGCGTATGGCCATTTTCCGTTCAACAGCCTGGATTAGATTTGAGCACTACAAAGTTGACTGGGTGTTTTACTCGAAGAAACATGTGTGCGCAACACCCACTAGAGCACTATTCGATTATGATATATAAGTTAACAGTTGCAAAAGTAGCTGCCATTTGAAGCAAGAATATCGACTGCACGTCAGAAAACAGTACGGTAAGGAGATAACTTTGCTACTGTTAGACAGCACTTCTTCTTTGCACATTGCCCATTTCAGGATTTAGCTTCTATTCTGCTGTTAGTCGGGCTCAGGTCTGCTTAATTGTTAGTATGATGACTAGAACAATACCTACTGGCAACCTAACGGGTTCAAAAATGGAGTAAATAACACCTGTGTTAGAACTGCCTTATTTTACCCCAGAAATAAAGATGTTTACAGCACAAAAAAATTTACAAAGACAATTTTGCTCTTCTTGACAGCTGTATGGGTGTAAATAGTGAGTGATAGTGGGGGCTGTCTTCCATCTTCACCAATTTTTGGTACCAAAAACAACTCTCCTCTAAGGCAGTGAGCTATGTGATCCCTCCAGCCAGTGTCTCCTGCCTGGAAAACCTCTGGAGAAAGCTGTCCAAGAACCATACTAATTAGATACCTGAAACCATTTTAACCGGAACTCAATGCAAAGGAGCAGCAGCTCTGCTCTGAGCTCCATCCAGCAGTATGAGCTCTAAAGATTGTGGAAATTCATATACATGTAAAAACACTAAAAACTAAGTATAGTCCATGATTAAATAGATTGTAGAACCACCTTTAGCAGCAATAACTTGAAGTAATGATTTTCTGTATGACTTTATGAGTCTGTCACATCGTTCTGAGGGAATTTTGGCCTGCTCTTCTTTACAACATTGCTTCAGATTATTGAAGCTTGAGGGCATTTGTTTATGCCACAGCATTTCAATAGGGTTGAAATCAGGACTCTGAATGGGCCATTGCAACACACGCATTGATTCTTTTCTTTTTCAGCCATACTCTTCCAGGTTTGCTGGTGTGCTTTGGATCAAGACCCAATTTGATTTGAGCTTTAGCTGTTGAACAGATGGCTTTACATTTGTTTTTAGCAACATAGGACAATTACACAAAGTTACAAATAGTTAGTGACACCTGGTCATGGTCTTTTAAAACTCCATGCCCCGCCCTTTTATGAGATAAACATGTCATTCACACGTGGTCGCAGAGATATAGTGATTTCAAATCAGGTTCATCTTTTTGAAACACCCTGTACAATACAGAGGAATTCGTGGCCAATTCAACGACTGCACGGCGCCCAGGTGCTGTGGCTGCAAAACAAGCCCAAATCATCGGCCTTCCATCACCATGCTTGAAAGCTGGTATGAGCTGACCATCATGGCCATCGACATCTCTACTTTGAGCTCATCTGTCCTAAGGGCATCGCTGGTTGAAGTCCTGCAATTTTTTCAGATTCAATTTGGCAAACCTCAGCTGTGCTGTCGTGTGCCTTTTAAAGAGAAGAGGTTTTCTCCTGGCAACCCTTCCAAACAAGCCAAGCTTGTTCAATCATTTTCCAGTCGTACTCTCTTTGCTCTCCTTTCTCTCTTCTCTGTACCCTCACCCCCCCAGCTGAGTTGAGGCAGATGACTGCCCCTCCCTGAGCCTGGTTCTACTGGAGGTTTCTTCCTGTTAAAAGGGAGTTCTTCCTTCCCACGGTCACCGAGTGCTTGCTCACAGGGGAGGGTCTCATTGGAGTTCTCTCTCAAACACTGTAGGGTCTTTACCTGACAGTGTGAAGCACCTTGAGGCAACTTTTGTCGTGAATTGGCGCTCTATAAATAACACTGAATTGGAAACTGAATGAATACTACCATGACATTTAATGCTTAACATGCCAACCGAGTGCCGGTAGAGTCTAAGATGTAGCTGTAGGTTCTTTGCAATTTCTTTAATGATCGCACAGGCTGAACTCAAGGTGAATTTGCTGGGACATCCACTCCTGGAAAGCGCGTGGCTTTGCGTTAACACACACCTGAATGCTCCAGGTGTGTGCCAAAACTTCTGCTTTCATTTGATTAGCAGCAGCTGGCTGCTATTTACCCTCTTATTGCTTACGGAAGCAGTATTCTATTTGTCAGTTTTTCAGAGGACTGCATAGAGTGTTATGAACGCTTTCTTTTCCATATCACTACTGACCCAGGTTCACCCTCTATAATGGACAACACTGCATTGGCAGTTCTGCCTCAGATGAATGAATCTGACTCTGTTTTCAAGCGGGAGTAATGTGCTCAGTCTACATTTCATTCTTTAACATACTGTAACCCCGGCATATTAGCCACACAAGTGGGTGGCTCTTTTTTAAATTGCCGTGTCGTTAACTGAATTGTTAGATGTGTGCAAAAGTCTCCCGTTTATTAACATTAGCTCGAACCATTTTACTGGCAGCGCATCAAGAGCTGTGGAGAAATATGTACTCTGGATCCAAGTGTTGAAACAACAACTCGTATTTCCATCTATAGCTACATCAGTAAAATGGCTCAGACACAGGGTTCAATAATAATAGTACTAAAAAACATGCTACCCATTAGCTTTACACCGCACCTCCTTAAATTCAAATGTGGAAGCATAAATCTAGACTTAAGGGAATGATTTTTTTCATATCCATTTTTGTGCTTTGGAGAAACTGCGATTTCAGCTGCGCAGGATGTCAGCTGGTCGTATCAGAGTGTGTGCGTTTGCTTGATGTTGTCCCAGCCTTTTGTCATGATTTGTGTGCTATCCTGCCATAGTTGTGTCCCATTTCTGCTTGACCTGCACCCCCTACTTACTTGACAGCCTGAAGCCCTTCATAAATTGGGCTTAGGAAATTAGAGGACAAAATTCATTGTTTGCCAGTTAAACGGAATTAACGAGATGCAGTGATGATTTATACCGCCGCTGTGTTTTAAGCAATATTAATCCCACTTTTAGCTGCAGAGAAATTGCTTCTAATATCCCCATTGAGACGGGCTTGTTGAAACATAAGTCTGAGGGACAGACAGCAATGTCCCTAATGTGGGATAGAGAGCTATTATGTGGGACTGACAGCATTCCAACGTCTACAATTAAGGCTCATCTCTCGGACCGCAAAATAGAAGATGGATAAGCAACAACTGTTTCTGTGCACAAGTCATAATGTAAAGACGTGTTTGTCAAGGGTTGCATGAAGAAAGAAGCATTTCTGGTTCTCATGAAAAACAGTCTGACCTTCTTTTATATTAATTGTGTTCTTCGTTTATTATTTTTTTCAATAACTGTAGTGGTTTTATGTACGTGAAACCACATTAAATAGAAATGTCTTCTATGGGTTTCCCGGTTTATGGTTCCACCCAAGGGAGTCGTGACTGACTCATGAGTTCTTGTACAGCTAATTAAGGGGTTAACTAAAAGCAGTTATGATTACTTAGATCATAAATTAGAAATAAAATTCATCCTTTTGGAGACAAAAGTTAATGCAACGCTGGCATTTCTTCATTTTTAAAGTAAATATGGCAAACTTGTTTGCAAACATCACCTTGGTTACAGGTCCAGCAGCTACAGAGCAACATTTTTTTAATAATTTGGAGTCATGCTGCAAATAAAAGTCCAGATTTGATTTATTTACTGAACTTTTAGCTCCATTTTTGGTCTCCGCCCACATCTGCCGAAAAGCTGCCATCTAGCGTAGGGCAGGTGATGTATGGTGGGCCCCTGCCACTCTCTCACAACAAACCATGGCCTGTTAGTTTTAATTTTACCTCCATTTAACCAGGAGGTCCCACTGAGATCAGATCTCATTTACAAGGGAGACCTGGCCACGGTAGCAGCCATACAAAGTCAAAACATGATAACAATAAATACAGCATCATGTTCAAGCTCTACAGCATGGAATACTTATGCCATAAATAAGCCTAATGAGAACATGTATGTAAAGATGGCATGGGGCACACGCGTGAAAACTCATTTCACAAACATTACAATCAGAAAAAAAATGCTCTTAGGAGTAGCAGTTCTCGCGAAAACAGAGAAGTGCTCATAAAACAACAAGTATAACTTTGAGCACCATTAGGGTGAAGACCCATTAGGTGATTAAATTCTAACAGGTGGATGGACGCCTTGCCATGGTGTTAGC
Organism: Etroplus canarensis; assembly: GCA_015106775.1. NCBI lineage: Eukaryota > Metazoa > Chordata > Actinopteri > Cichliformes > Cichlidae > Etroplus > Etroplus canarensis. The sequence goes on from VUQH01090733.1 coordinate 42,929, forward strand.
TCACTGGTTATTAGATGAGCTAAAAATGATGCCAGTAAAAACAGAAAAGTTGCAGGATGGACTTCATAACAACGAGCTAAACTCATTAATGACTCATCAGGTGATTAAGAACATAACTGGTAGTAAACTATTAGATTAGATTAGATTAGATTAGATTACTTTATTGTCATTTCAACTACATATAAATACACAGTGAAATGATATAGCGTTCCCCCAGGACCTGGTGCCCCATACAAGGGTAGCGCCGGCCGGCCAGGGCCCACCTCCGGCCCAACACAACACCCCACCCGCGGTGTCCTCTTCAACGGCCACCAGCATCAGGCGACGCCGAGGACTGAAGTCCCGGTCCACACAGCAAGCCAAGATCGGAGTTCGCAGAAACCGTTAATCCGCAGCATCAGTCCCGCGACGATACTCCCCGCGGAAACCAAAAACTTTGGCTCCCGGACGCTGCCCGGCAGTTCATAAAAAAAAAAAAAAAAAACAATGCCGCTGGATCGTCGGTTAGCGATCATGCAAAACAACGCTGCCGGATCGCCAGTTAGTCTCGTCCGTGGATGGAGCTACAACGGCGTCTGGTCGCAGTTGAACCTCCTACTTACAAACATGAACACCACTGTCCCGGCGTCTACAACACCCGAACACCTGAATACCGGGTCAGAACATGGACAATCACAGGGGTACAAGCACCATCTTGGTTCTGGAGTGGCCGCGCGCTACTGTCGCGCCGCCATCTTGGCCCAAAAATGCCTTGGTATGATCTGAAACGTACCACCTCATCTGTCAAGCACAGTGGAGGCAGTGTTATGGGATTGACATGTATGGCTGCCAGTGGAACCAAGTCACCAGTGTGACCGCTGATAGAAGTGATAGAAGTGTACAGGGCTATGCTCTCTGCTTCGATGCGGCCAAATGCTGCAAACTGATTGGACGGTGGTTTTCAGTGCATTTGGATAATAACCCAAAGCGTAACACAACCCAGGAGAGCAGCTTCTCAGTTACTGATGACAAAATTGAAGCCAGAGAGACCCAGAAAAAACAGCAACTAAAGACGGTTGGGGTAAAGGCCTGGCAGAGCATCTGAAGAGAGGAAACTCAGCGTGCGGTGACGTCATGTGGGCTCTCAGTCAACCAGGTCATGGTAGTCTTAAGCACATGAAGGACTTATTTTTAGGTGCTTGAAGATGTTTCTCCACTCATCTGAAAGGCTTGTGGGGTGGCTGTAGCTCAGCAGGGAGAGTGTGTTACCTTCTAGCCAGGAGGGTGGTGTTTCAATCCCCAGCTGCTCCGGTCTACGTGCCAAAGTGTCCTTGGGCAAGAGACTAAACCTTAATTGTAGAAACTCCCTGACTGAGTACCAGACTATGTATCATTCTTCAGTACTAAACTGAGCAATAAATCTTGAGCACAGGAAACAACATTTTCTTCATTACATATTTATTGCACTTTTGGACGCCTGTGCAGCAGATTTATCCGTCAAAGCCCCACACCGACTTTTCCTGTTTTGTCTTCAGCAAATAAATATATTCAGTCATACCAAAACACTGTTCCGTCACTTCAAATGGTTTTATTTATCCCAAAATAAAAGCTCACCTCACCTCCTGTTGTGGGTTATAAGCGGTAAATGTGAATTCTCCCAGCACGCCAATCAAAGCAACATCATTAGAAAGACCATGACATCATGGGCCCCTGGCTGCACTGTCAGAGTAAATGGGCTCAACCTGCAGAACGGAGCGGCGATGTTACAGAAATGGAAATTTGATCGGGCAGTCGTGTTGGGGTTTGCTCAGGTGTTTAAACCAAGCCAGCAATTACCAGCATGCTTTGCACAGAGTCAGGTCTGCCTTCGCCTCTGATCAAAGTATAGAAAATGCATTCACTGGCAGACTGGCTCTAAGCTGTGCTGCCCATCCGTCGCTGAGGAATTTGCAGGAGCACTGCCTGCCCTTACTGTTTTCCAAACCACATGTGCTGGCCTTGCCAGTCACACAGAAACATGATCTTTTAAAGAACATGGAGTTGCTGCTGTGGACTCAGTGCCTGATTTGTGAAGTGTTTTCTACACCAAGGTCCCTTTAAAACAAAAAAAGTTTCACTGCTGACTGTTTCTAACGGGAGATCACAGGGGTTTCTGGAACGTGCGCGCAATAACTGAGCGCAAATTATGATGAAAGTGTCTCATTTTCTGGTTTACGATGAGTTAAACGCTGATGGACCCGTGGGGCCGCCGGTCTCTGGTCAAGCTGAGTGCGTCAGAGTGACGCTGGAGAAGATTCAAACATACTCAGACTCCATCGGTCAGTAAACACCTCATTCCTCCAGAATCTGGTAAGTTAGCAGTGAATACTGTAGGGGTTTATAGGCTGTTTTTTAAAGGTTGGTTTTTAGTAGGACAAGACTACATTATGCAGACTGAATAAGTGAGGCTATATTTTTGTTTTCTTTGTGATAGTTTTTGCTAAAGGATGTGAGGTGCTTTTGCTGTGTCAATGACTTTAACCAAGAATCAACTACAACAATAAAGCCAACATGTGCTGCCAAAAATACAGTTTCCTTGATGGCTGCTTGAGGATATCGCCGTAAGCGAGTCAATCCCCACAGATTTTCACCTTAAAATACCCAACTTCTGCTGCGAAGTAAACGCGACTACAGCCTGGTGAGGTAAAGTGATGACTCACTTCTGGTTTTCCACCATTTTGAATAATTTGCTGCGGGTACAACAAACACCTAGCAACAGCTAGCAACACGTAAACAACTCCAGTGGGTCCTTCTGACAGTTGTATGAAAATCACTTTTAAGTCTGCTAACGTGTTGTATATTTGAATGTAGTTTTTCCTATAGTTACATTACGTGATCATCAATAAGTCAGTAGTTTAAACGTTGGTCAGGAGGGGAAATATGACCGTGAGTATGTTGCATGCAGCTGTAACTGCATGCATGGTTTGGGACATGTGCAGAAGTGGACAGTATGTCACACATTTTTTTTAAGAAGGTCTGGCTTCTGGGAGAGAAGCAGATGGAAATATTAAAGATGATGTGTTTTTATTGTGTTAACTACAGACGTCGCTGTAATTCAGTAGACAACCAACATTTCAATCTGATCAGTTAATGTAGTCTGACCAAGATTTACACAACTTACAACACAATAAACATTTCTGAATTTGAGCTGCCCTTAAACCAAATTATCTATTACATGTAAATTTGGTTATTATAACTGCTCAACATAAAACATTCATTATATCCAATATAGTCTGTTTCAGCTAAAAATTACAATTACAATTATTACTGTGCAAAAATCCGGAGCCGCCTCTCACTTATTTATAATTTGCTGGCAAAATAGGAAGAAAACGATTCTAATGAGCTTAAAAGTCAATATTTGGGATGACCATATTTATTCATATTTATTCTTTGCCTCAGCATAAACTGGCTTAGGCAAGATTTCTTGGAATTTCTTTAAGTAGTCTCCGGGATTAGTTCTTCTGGCTTCTTGAAGGACATTCCAAAGCTCTTCTTTGGATGTTGGCTGCCTTCTGTTCTGTCAAGATGATCCCACACTGCTTCAATAATTCTGAGGTCCGTTCATCACTCCAGAAGACCTGTTGCTACTGATTTCCAGCTCAGTTCTTGTGTAATTCGGCATACCTCAACCATTTATCCCTGATTCCCTTCCCTAAGAATGGCTTCTTGACAGCCACCTTTCCACTGAGACCATTTCCGAAGAGGCTTCATCAGACAGTAGATGACTCAAATGAAGGGCCAGATGCAGCTCTCAGGTCCTGTGTCCGGTCTTTGCTGGATTTTTTCCTTTTCTTAAAGGACATGATTTTTAGATGTGGTTCATCTGCTGTAAATAGTTTGTAGGCCTGCCGCTTCATCTTTTGTCCTCCGCTTGTCCAGTTTCCCATTTTTTAAGGACGCACTGCACACCATGATGAGATATGATAAATTTTCAGCTAGTATCTCTTTGGGAATCACCTTGTTGGTGCAAAAAAAATTATGTCTGTTAAACTATCTTCGGTATTTTTTTGAAAATTCGAGTAAGGAAATTGGAACAAATTGTGCTTTTTAGGACAGTCCGCCTAAAGATACAGTTTAAATGTATTTGCGTAGTTGTCTGTTATGTTTAGACACAGCACTGGTTCATCCCTTGTGTTAGGTACCTTTGTATGCTTGAATGAGTCATAGGTCAGTACTGAGTGGCCTAACAAGCAAATGAAACCTCAAAAGCAGCTGATGTCCAAAGAAACACTTTGAAAGACCTTCAGAGGACCTGGAGAACTATTGCTCAAGATCACTTTAAAAAATCCGGCTCCTTGTGAGCAAAATATAAATGAAGCGTGGCTCAAGACTGCACTGTAGGTCCATAAGTTTTAGAACAAGGACACATTATTTTGTAATGTTACCTCTGCACACCAGTAAAGTGGATTTTAAATCAAACAGTCCAAATGGGACTGAAGTGCAAACTGTCATCTTTAATTCGAGGGGTTTGACAAAAGAATTATGATAACTGTATAGAAATTGCAGCATTTTTTTTTTTTTGCAAAGTCCCTCATTAAGGGGACAAACCAACATAAATTTAAATATATGGATTACTTTCAAAAAGATGGACCTAGTTTCAGTGTGGTATATTTCTTGATGGGATAATTTGGAGCACTGCTTCGGTATTTAGCTGTGGTCTTATAAAACTCTACGCCCCGCCCTTTCATGTGGTAAACATTTCATTCACGAGCGGTTCGTGGTTGCAGAGATATAGTGATTTCAAATTGGGTACATCTTCTTGAAACATCCTGTACTTGGATAAAATCCTTTACAGTCAGTGATATCCTGAAGTCTAGAACCCATGGACATCACCAGATGCTGTTTCCTCCCTTGAGTTGCTCTGCCAGGTCTTCACTGCAGCCGCCTTCAGTTGCTGCTTGTTTGTGGGTCTTCCTGCCTTTGGTTTGTCTTCAGTGATTGAAAGCTGTTCTGTTGGGTTGAGATCAGCTGACTAACATGGATAATATGAAGAATATCCCATTTCTTTGCCTTCAGAAACTCTTGGGTTGGTGTTTGCAGTATTCTTTGGATCATTATCCATTTGGATTGTGAATCCTCACCTAATCAGTTTTGACCAGAAGGAAACTTGAGGAATTATTATGGCTAAATTCAACCTGATGACCTGATAACCCTGCATATCCAGGTTGCTCCTTAACACCACAACACAGTGGTGGTTTACTTGGTCAGCCATGTTTCATTATTTTATGACAAATATAGACTAAAAGGGACAAAACTATCCCATTGCAAAGTTAACTTTTGTCAGTGCAGCTATTTGTGACTCACCTGAAGCCAGTTAGTTCCACACCATGGACTCTTGGTTCAAAACTGGGTGTAGATCTTTAAATTGCTGAATTTGAATTACACATCTGCTGAGATGGAAACTGCTACAGCAGAAAAGTTTATGGAGCAAGCGAACAATCAACTTCAAGAGGCAAAATATATGCGCTGCTTTAGAACTGCACTAATGAATGCAAATGAGCTCTGCAATGACCTGACAATACAACAGCTGAAATAACATGAGCTAATTACCATAAAAAGTTGGCATAGTAAGATGACAAACAGTTGCCTTTTCACTTATCTAGCAGACAGAAGCTATGTTTCTGTCAAGCATCTCTGGGAGCCAGGCATCAGTCTGGCTGCTTTAGCTGTTAAATCCTTAAAACCTGATCACCAGTTAAACACAGCATTTTTATGCCTGCCATTTGGTTCTGGGCATGTTGTGTGGACAAACAAGTGGATTTTCCATGTGCGGAGTTTCTTTACTGGAAATTTCTGCCTCTTGCCTTTGAAATCATAACTGAGCTGTGAGATCAAACCATAGCGGGCCAAAATGCTGAAATAATGAAGAGAAAGTTCCTTAAATATCAGTGTTCTGTTTTGCCAATCAAATCAGATGTAAATCACTGGACAGAACCTACATTTGAAGACAAGTACATCCACATCGAAAAATACCTCAGAAGTGATTTGGTAATTCTTCTTCTTCTTCTTCTTTTGGCTGGTCCTGTTAGGGGTCACCACAGCCAATCATCTGCCTCCATCTCATCCTATCCCTTGCATCCTCTTCCTTCACACCAACCCTCTGCAGGTCCTCCTTCACTACATCCATCAGCCTTCTCTGTGGTCTTCCTCTTCTCCTCCTGCCTGGCAGCTCCATCCTCAACATCCTTTGTCTGATGTTTCCACTATCCGTCCACTGAACATGTCCAAACCATCTCAACCTGGGCTGTCCCTCTGATGGACTCTTTTCTAATCTGTCCATCCTGGTCACTCCCAGCGAAAATCTCAACATCTTCAATGTTAGAAAATATGAAAGAAAATTAAATATACAGTAGTAATTTAAGAAGTTAGGATTAGTATTTTTATATTTATTTTTAAAAACTGTACATTGTATACACAGACAAATAGACAGGTAGTTACTGTTAGGTATAGGACAGTGGAGAAAAGATGTGCAAGTTAGTTTGCTGAAACAAGGACAGGTAAAGGTGCTATTTGTAACGTGCCAAATTTCACTGCAGATTTCACCACTAGGTGATGCTGTTTTATCAGAAAGCATTTGTGCAGTTGCTCCTGTATTAAGAAACAAGAAAATGTAAAAGTTGTCCTGAGATGGGGGTGGTGCAGTGGTTCTGGGTTCAAACTTCCTGCTCAGCTGGGACCTTTCTGTGGAGTTTGTCTCTTTCTCAAAGTATAAAGACACAAAGTACAAAGACATGCTCGTTCAGTGAATTGGAGGTTATTAAGCGGCCACAGGTGTGCCTCTGTGTTAGCGACCTGATGACCTTTTCAGATACGCCCTGCCCCCCATCCAATGACAGCTGGGATATGTTCCAGCCCAAATCAGATAAGAAAACTGATCTATGGATCTGAAGTGCCCCAGTGTGCTGGTCACACCCAGTGACTATAATTTTGTGAGTTAAGCTCTGCTGAACCTCAGCAACCCTTCGGCGCCTGTTACTAAACTGGAAACTCGACAGACACTCCAGCAGGGAGAGCAGAGAGCAAACCCATGCCATGAAGCTCCCAGTAGTTTCTACGCTGATGTTAATGCCAGAGGAAACGCTGCACTTACTGAGCCAGCAGAGCGTTGGCCACTTCTACGCACTATGTGCTTCAGCACTCGGTGACTCCGCTCTGTAACTTTACATGGTCTGCCACGCCATGTCTGAGTTGCTGTGGTCCCTAAATGCTTCCACTTTGCAATAATATCACTTACAGGTGATTGTGGATTATCTAGGCGGGAAGAAATTTCACAAACTGACTTGTTGCAATATTGGCACATTATTACAGTACTCGCCGGAATTCATTGAGCCCTTTCGAACGTCCCATTCTTTCACAGCTGTTTTAAAGGCAGACTGCTTGGCTAGCTGCTGGATTTATCCGCCTGTGGCAATAGGACTGAATCAAGCAGCTGATTGCAATAATTAAGAGCTGTGACCAAATACTTTAGTCCGTATAGTGTATTTGGCCAGTTATTCTGAGGTATTTTCTGAATTCACTTCCAAACACTTTTTTAAAGGTCAGCAGGATCTGATACAACTGCTTAAAGCGTTTTCTGACTTTGGCCCGAAGTACATTTAAAAAAAGTTTTTTCCCTGTGGGAGTACCACCTTAAACCTACATTTATTCTAACGGCCAGCAGGGTTTGAAAAAAGATGTCTGACTGTGTTGAAGTCTGTGGGAAACCAACCCTTCAGCTTCACTGATGGTTTTATGATTTCAGTTGCTTCTTTAAAGTCTTGTTGAATATAGCATGACATTTATTTTGTCAGTTATGGTCCCATCGGTCTCCAGAGGGATGATAAATCAAGGTATGTGTCAGGGTGTGCCAAGTGCTGAGGCAGATGGTGCATTTTTCAGTGGTTGGCCCCCTAGTTCCAGAAAAGGGAAATGCATCAATGTCCCTCTGACCTCAACCCCGTCCAACGCCTTTGTGATTAACTACAACAGAGCTTGTGAACCAGGCCCTCTCATCCAACATCAGAGTCTGACCTCACAATTGCTCTTCTGGATGAATGGGAAAAAACTCCTACAGACACGCCCCAAAATCTTGAAAGCCTTCCCAGAAGAGTGGAAGCTCTTACAGCTGCAGAGGGGGACCAGCTCTATACTAATGGCTATGGGTTCAGAAAGGGATGTCATAGAAACACCTATTGATGTAGGTCTTCTTCTTCTTCTTCTTCTTCTTCTTCTTCTTCTTCTTCTTCTTTCAGCTGCTCCTGTTAGGGGTCACCACAGCCAATCATCTGCCTCCATCTCATCCTATCCCTTGCATCTTCTTCCTTCACACCAACCCTCTGCATGACCTCCTTCACTACATCCATCAACCTTCTCTGTGGTCTTCCTCTTCTCCTCCTGCCTGGCAGCAGGAGAAGAGGAAGACCACA
>VUQH01090735.1:0-36931 GCA_015106775.1 Etroplus canarensis
TGCAGGATGCTGTGGTAGCCATGCTGGGTCAGAGTGCCTTCAATTTTAAATAAATCTCTAACAGTGTCACCAGCAAAACAACCCCACACCATCACACCTCCTCCTCCAAGCTTCACGGTGGAAACCATGCATATAGAAAACATCCGTTCACCTTTTCTGCGTCGCAGAAAGACACGGTAGGTAGAACCAAAGATCTCAAATTTGGACTCATCAGACCAAAGCACAGATTTCCACTGGTCTAATGTCCATTCCTTGTGATTCTTTGTCCAAACAAATCTCTTCTGCTTGTTGCTTTTCCTGAGTAGTGGTTTTTTAGCAGCTATTTGACCATAAAGGTCTGATTCACAGTCTCCTCTGAGCAGCTAATATAGAGATGTGTCTGCAACTAGAACCCTGTGTGGCATTTAACTGGGCTCTGATCTGAGGTGTTGTTAACTTGCTACTTCTGAGGCTGGTGACTCGGATGAACTTATCCTCAGCAGCAGAGGTGACTCTTGGTCTTCTTTTCCTGGAGCAGTCCTCATCTGAGCCGGTTTCGTCGTAGCGCTTGATGGTTTTTACAACTGCACTTGGGGACACATTCAATGTTGTGCAATTTTACAGACTGACTGACCTTCATTTCTTAAAGTAATGATGGACTGTTGTTTCTCTTTACTTAGCTGATTGGTCCTTGCCATAATATGAATTCTAACTATTTCAGGTGACTACCTCATGAAGCTCATTGAGAGAATGCCAAGAGTTTGCAAAACAGTAATCAAAGCAAAGGGTGGCTATTTTGAAGAATCTAAAATATAAAACTTGTTTTGAGTTATTTCACACTTTTTTCTTCACTACATAATTCTATATGTGTTCATTCATAGTTTTGATGGTTTCAGTGAGAATCTACATTGTAAATAGTCATGAAAATAAAGAAAAGCCATTAAATCAGAAGGTTTGTCTAAACTTATGACTGGTAGTGTATTTTATACAAAACGAGCAATCATTATATTATTATATTTTTTAATGAAACACTGCACACCCGTCCCAAAGGGTATTGCCGCCAGCGACCATGTTATCTACTATCTTCCTTCCTGCAGTGAAGAAGCCTGAGCCAGAAGACCATCAAAAACGAAGGTCTTATATCCACTGTTTTAACTGTATATCCTTCCGCTGGCCCTAGGACAAAACAGTTTCAATACTAATATGTTTTTTCACTGAAATAAACATCAAATTTATTACTATTTTGCATATATAAACACCAAAAAACATCTTCACATTGCATTTCCTTGTTAAAAAGAAGATATGATATGCATTGCGCGGAGGGATATCACACATCGGAGCGCGACGGATTCAGGAGAGCTATAGTTTCCTGTCGGTGGCGCTAGGTAAGTGTAAATGGTTTTGTATTATAAACTTTAAGCACGTATCAGGAATTTTTAATTGCATTTGGGCTTTTGAGCACACCTTTGTCAGGTCTTAAGTGCTTTCTTCTTCTGGCCCTTGTTTACGTTTACTTAAATAGAGTTTAATGTGGGGAGGGTGCACGAGCGCGTTTCTTCTTTCTTTCGGAAACTAGCTTAGCATTAACGAGCACCTTTAGGGTCCTGTAAAATAAATACAGGTCACTTTGTGTTTCATTGAACAAACCGTTAAGGATACGATACGTCTTAACAAAAGTATGGTTCCAATTTCATGCTGAAAAACACGTTTTTATTCACCGAAACCAATTGGCGTGCACAAAAATTGTGCTAGCTGACGCTTGTTTGGTGTCATCACTGTGCGCCCGTTCATTGGTATGTTCATAGACGTTGGTGAAGCACTGGCTGTACTTTTCCTGTAAAAAAAAAAAAAAACTCCTTTTGTTGATCAAATGCAGCTTCTTTTTTGTGTGTGAGCAAAGACAAGATGACTACTTTTTCTTCTCTGTTTTTGCAGTGTACATGAGCTCACAGTGATCGTATAGCCTGTGCAGACTGCAGCCCAGTCTGCCCCTGCTGCCACCATGGCCTTTGTACCCGCCCCCAGCCCCACTGTGGTGGACCAGACCACACTCATGAAGAAGTACCTGCAGTTTGTGGCAGCACTCACAGATACAAACACACGTAAGTTCAGAAAGCTTGATGCTAGATGTATGAAAAAGGAATACGACAACTCAAAACTGAGCTGTGTCAGGAAGTCTCTATGGTGTCAAATGCAGGTTTGATTTGACTCTCATATTATATATATATATATATATATAGGGACACTTTCATGGGATTAAAAGTTATATCCAGTAGTGATCCACAGAGGTAGGAATCACCAGAAACCCCTCAGTACGATATTATCACCATACTTAACTCGTGATATGATTTAATTGCAGTTCTAAACATTTTACAATATGCTAAGTATTACAACAAAATATACTGTGATATATTAAGATTTACCACCTTCTTTCAGTAGTAAATTATGTTGCCAAAGGTAAACTTGTCATTGTGTTTTAACTAATAAGATAAAGTTCTCAGTCTTTTCCTCTCACTTCAGTCATTTTTATTGCTGCAAAATGAGATTTTCAGACAGACAGACTGACCAGCACTGTCATTAAAATATGTCATAATTAAAAAAAAAATCCTCCTACATTCTCCTCCAACTTAACAGAATGCAAATGTGTGATATACTGCACCATTACGTGTATTTTGAATGGTGTAGCTTGTACAACAAAACTTATGCATCTCCTTCAGCAACTAAAGATTTGAAAATATATGTAGACTGTGTTGGTGAACTGAAAAATAGATTTTATTATTCCCAAATATATGTCGTTTATTTACAATTTTTACAATGGGATATTGATATTTGGAATGGCTGAATAAAAAATATTGCATGTCCCATCTCTCCCGGATGCAGTGCCCTCACTATCAACTTTTCTTTTTTTAAAGGTGCCGATGCAGAAATTATCCAGGAGCTTGTAACATAGGTCACAAGATGAAAAGAGAAATTGCATTTTGAACTTTTAGAATTTATTGATTATAAATTGACAGTGCTGGCAGACCATAAATAAATACTTTTAAGACAGGAGCCCGGGGCCATATAAAATCTGACCTCGGGCTGCAGTTAGCCCCCAGGCCAGACTTCGGACATGTCAGGATTATGTTAATCGCATTGAATGATATCTGTCTTTTCGCGAAAAGGATGACGTTTACCAATGGTATCATCTGAAAAGCTGAAAGACTTAAAAATTTTTCAGTTACATTCCATAATAAAGATTTCTTTGTTTCCCTGACACAAAAAGTGTAATAAATAACAACAAAAAACCTAAACAAATATCAGTAGCAGTGGTTGTTTGCCTGATTGTTATCAGACATCAGCATCCGCCCAGAAATGTTCAATTCGTGTGTGAAAAGATGAACGTAAACATTAGCAGTAAAGGTATTTTAAAATTTATTGATGGGTAAGGGAATGCTATTTCTTATGCACAGTAGTTATTAGACACTCCTTGTTATTGAACATAAGGTTTTCCTACTTGGTGACAACAAAATTAATGATTGTTCAGATGAGATCCCTGTGCTTAGCATGAGCGATGTGATGAGAGCGATACGCTTTAGTCCAGTCAGAGGTACGTACGTGTGGGAGAGTGCTTGTCAGTGTGAGTGTGTTTGAGTGTATTTCTTGATGTACCTTTTGATAAGACTGGACGCTGAAAGTAAAACTGATAAGATCTGAGAGCCCCTGCTGAGCACATGGAGATAGCTGTGACACAAGGAACTGCATTATTAGCAAGTTTGATTAATGGCAAGACTCTGTTCTTTAACTTCCAGCTGATGAAACTAAGCTGAAAATGATGCAGGAGGTCAGCGAGAACTTTGAGGTGAGTTTGATGAATGTTTTCATGATGTGATGGAGTAGATTAATTTTCTTTGTCTCTGCAGATAGATTATGATGGATTTTTAGGGGGTATAATTGTGTGAGATTTTCTTGAGTGGTAATTGGAACCCTAATTTCAAACATATCTGCATATGAATGTTCATATTCTTTAAGCAGTTGACCAAATATGGTCGAAATATAGTCCAAATGTGCGGATTAATATTGGGACTATAAATAAACACCTGCAGATAGAACATAATGGGAAGTTTTGGTCTAGATAATACTTGTCTATAACTGTGATATCTACAAGCTACACCAAAATCCCCATTCCAGTGGCTCTTGCCATCAGATGTTATCAGACTAGAGTCAGTAGGTTCTGATAATGCTTGAACTTGTCATACATTGAAGAGGGAATTCAGAAATCTATAAAAACACTGACAAAAGTCACTCTTTATAATGTAAAATATCTTCCACTCCTCGGTTGCAGAATGTGACATCTTCACCTCAGTACTCCACCTTCTTGGAACACATCATCCCTCGCTTCCTTACATTTCTTCAGGATGGAGAGGTGCAGTTTCTTCAAGAAAAACCTACACAGGTATGAAGCAAAAGATTTCTTCTTGCACTTGCCAGTTTTAATTTATTCATCAACAAAACTATCCAGGAATTCGGACTTGAAGAAGAAATGCCAAACTTTTTACTGACAGTAGAGGGGCCACAAGCCCCTTGGAGGGTTGTGTCAGGAATGGCATCTGGTGTAAAACCTCTGCCAAATTATTAGTCCACTGTGACGACCCCTCTGGGGGAAAAAAACAAGGGAGCAGCTGAAGTTACATTCTGGTGTTTAGAGCACCAAAAGGAAAGTGTTTAGTTCCATTATATTTAGTAGTGGACAGACATCTCTACAGCTGATATCAACAAAGCTAATCAGCTCACAGAAATGCACACAAAAAATTCTGTAGACAAGTAACATTACAGGCCAGAGAAAAATATGCAAATTGATTGCTTGACTTACTTAATCTTGTTGTTAAAGTCAGTATGTATTTTTTTCTATCTCTACATCAGTGACCTAAATTTATCACAGCCCCTGAAATTTCAACCAATGATGTGAAAGTATGCAAGTTTAAATTATTTGATTTAACATGTTATTCTTTTTTTTAGCAACTGCGGAAGCTAGTTCTGGAAATCATCCATCGCATTCCAACAAATGAGCACCTTCGTCCACACACAAAGAACATCCTTTCTGTGATGTTCCGCTTCCTAGAGGTATGAACTCTGTGTTCTTACAGTAGCTTATGTTTTATGGTTTTGTGTCAGTTGAGTACTGCTCTTTATTGATTTAATCTGATTTTCTAATAGCCAAAGTTTAGTGAATTTACACAATGTTGCAGACTGATTTCTCTGTTGGCAACTGTTGTTATTGGACATTTTTTTAAACAGTTCATGTAATAGGTGAAGATTTGCTCTGGAACAGATATTTTTCATGCTAATGTCTGGGTTTTACAAACAAGTACAAAAGTACATGAACAGAAGAGCTCTTGGGTGGCCAGTTTTTATGTTAATGTTTTTCCTTCATTTTTTCCCAGATTGAAAGCGAGGAAAATGTACTGATATGCCTTCGCATCATTATTGAGCTACATAAACAGTTCCGCCCTCCAATCTCTCAGGAGGTGAGTAGCTCTGTCTACTATGTGTATTTGGGAGTTCTTAGATTATTTCAAAAAGTGACGTTGGCCTTAAACAGCACCTAGATAAACTGAAGTTTTTGCTACTTCCTTGTTATCTTCATTGTTCAGCTCCCCTTGACATAACTGAGAATTACTTGTAATAATCTCATCTCTTAAAATAAATAATTATTAGAATGATGACTAATAGACTAAACGTGTTGAAGTGAACAAGGCCTGAATGACAGAAACCAGCAGCAGAACTACTTATGTAATTATTAATAAACAATTGGTTTTGTCTCAGTTTTTATTAAAAATGGAGCATTTGAGTATTAACTCAGTGTGGTTTTTTTGTTTTCTTTTTTACAGATTCATCACTTCTTGGACTTTGTGAAGCAGATTTACAAAGACCTTCCTAAAGTTGTTGTAAGTACAGCCTTCTCAGTAGGTGGCAATGTTCCTAGTGAAAAAGTGTAGTTCTGATTTGATTCGGTGGAACCACTTTTTACATTACCATTCTTTTTGTCCTCACTGCCTAGCTTCCTCCTTGCCTGTGTTTGTATAAATTCCTAATTTTTTTTCTGTTTTCTCCTTTCAACTTCATTCAGACCAGGTATTTTGAGAACCCACAGGTAATAGCAGAGAACACAGTTCCCTCACCAGAAATGGTGGGAATGATCACATCAGTTTTGGTTAAGACTGCACCTGAGAGGGAGGACAGCGAAACACGAACAGTAAGCTAATCAACACTTTGTAGGTGTTAATACTTCAACTCTTTTTTTTTTCTGCTTAATACTGCATCCTTTTTACAGTATTGTCTATAACCAGTGGGTGGTAGTAGTGGACTGTTCTGGGACAAGAGAGAATGAAACTGCAATAATACCTAAATAGCAAACGCATTAAATAACACATTATGCTCTTTTTTTTTTTCTTTTTTTTTTTAAAGCAGTGATCTGTTTCACATTTTCGACACATAGCCATTCACCATTATTATAGAAGTCAGTCCTCTGCTTAGGGTAAACTGAATGCTTATAAGCTACACAGTTTTGTCAGTTTAAACTGATGCTGAATTTAATTTGTCTCACTGACAAACTTGGTCCAATATTAAATATGAGTTTCTTAAACACAGTCTTCCTTAAAATATTTCTGTAATAAACTGTACTGGAGACACAACCTTGCAAGAAAAAACTTGAATTTGATGCAAGAACTGCCAATCAGAAAAACTGTTGCCATAACGAAAATTAAATTATTTACTTGTTTTTAACACAGCAATTTTTTTTATTTTCTGGAATGTCATTTAGGACTTATATTTTTCCTTTTCTTTCTGCCTCAAGCACACAATCATCCCGCGGGGGTCCTTGTCTCTTAAGGTGCTCGCAGAGCTGCCAATCATAGTTGTGCTGATGTATCAAGTAAGTTAAATACTTTCTGAACCTCTGGAATATACACATGCATTCACACAGGAACATATGGTATCAAAGGTCAAGAGTGGGGGAAAAGAATGGAGGTTGCTACAATATGGGTTTTTTGCTTTTTATACTAAAACATTGCAATTTTTATAACTAGTAATGTTAATACAATGGAAGCACACAGAAATAACTATGAATTTGAAGGATTAATTAAATACACACTTCTTCTGTGGAAATTAAATTTAACTTCCTTTCTCTTTATGGAGAAAAATCAGTGTCTGAATAAACACAGATGTATATCGGTCATCTGCAAATGAAAACTTAAAATTATAAATGCTAGTCCAGGCGATGCCATGGCAAGAATTCCCAGTGTCTCATTCTCTGTCTGGGTGAATGTTCTCTGACCCACTTTGAAATGTGACCTGATCAGTGTGCCTATGTGTACCATCTGTAAATGAATGAAAATAATATCACAAATATTTTAAGACAGGGAGCTTTTCAAAAGTCAGATTGATCCTATTTGTGAAACTTAGGTCAAAATCTATATGAAAAATATGTATATTCATTCATTGTTTGTTACAAGGCAGATGTCTTCCCTTAGCATTTGCGTATGGAATGTGAATACTCAAAATGATGCCCATGCCCTTGTTTAAATTTGTAAATCTCAATTTTTGTTTGTCATAAGCATTTGGTATAATTTTGAGACATAATTTATCACCATATTTCTTAATACATAAGTCATCTGCAGTGTTAGATAAATGAAGTTGCAATAAGTCTGGCATATTTTTCACAAAATGCAAATGGGTTCTCTTTTTAGAAATATTTCCTCTCAGCTGTAATTATGTATTTATTAATATGTGATTAGCTTTTTTGTGTAGTAACCGAGGTTGTGTGTTTGCTCTGTTCCCTCAGTTGTACAAGCTGAACATTCACAATGTGGTGTCAGAATTTGTGCCCCTCATCATGAACACCATCATGCTTCAAGTGTCTCCACAGGCCAGGTAAAGTACCTCTGTGTCTCAGGTAGGAGTTTGAGTAATAAATTACACTTTTCACGTGTTCTCTTTATAGCCTTTCAAATGAATTTGAGCATGTTTAAGAGAATTTATTTTTTCATGTGCTTTTTCTTGCACCAAGTTGGTTCAGTGTCGCTCAGCTCTTTGTCTGCTAATGCCAGAATTAAAACCTATTTGGGGAAGGTAAAATTGTAGAAATTGGCTTAGCAGGTGAAAAGTCTCCAGGTGGGAAGAGGGAGTGTGTTAAGCATTCTGAACAGGAAGGAAATGGAGCAGAGTTAATTTAAAACAAAATACTTCAGCAGTCTCTGACAGGTAGAGAGAAAGAGTTTTGCTACTTTCAGTAATAGCTGTGATGCAAATATATAAGTCATCCATGTAGAATTGACTACCAAAATTTTAACCTTTGTACTTCCCACAGACATACATCATCATTAAAACCATCATCAGTGTTTTGATGGGACTTAACAACTTTTTTGTTTTCTTTTTTAGGCAGCACAAGCTTTATAATAAGGAGTTGTATGCAGACTTCATTGCTGCCCAGATCAAGACTTTGTCATTTTTGGCCTACATCATCCGAATCTACCAGGTATACCTGATTGTTGCTTAAGTGTGGCATCAGCCTCTGCCAAAGAGTAGTATCAGGTCTTTCCGACTGGTCCTGCCATAACCACCTGAGACCAGAGCTCTTGTTTGGCATTCATGGGATGCATCAGGTCTGTGTTGAGCTGAATGAAGCATAAGGTGCAGAAAAGCCAAATATGATGTGCCTATTTAAAGATGAAGGAAAGTTGAAGGAAAGAATGTTGTTTTAGATATATCTTTGTATGTATGATAATGTAGTGAATGAACCGCACGTGTTTAGATATAATTTCTGCCTGTGGGTGTAATGCAGTGGTTCTCAAACATTTTTTGGCATGCCCCACTTCAGAAACTGAAAAATGTGCACCCCACATCACACAAAAATATACGTCCCGCACCCCAGAATTTTATCAGTCACTAACAATTAGAAAGGATCCATACTGAATTTAACTTAAATAAAAATGCATGTTATCAGCGCAGTAGCATCAGCAAACATTTGACTGTTTCTTTTTCATTCAAACCATATCTATTTACCTTTATTTGACTTAATATTTTTAATCAGGTTTGTCCATATCCCACTAGTGGGGCTTGCGCCACAGTTTGAGAACCACTTGTTGTAATGTGAATGGCAGGAAGCAGTGTACTATAGTTTAAGTAACTGGAAAACAATGAAACTAGGATGCCAAAAAAGCACTAATGGCACAAATGGCTTCTCTGAACTTATCACCTGTTCTGTTAACTGTGTGTACACTATTAGAAACAGTGTTAAAGGCAAGAAAAACCTAGATAACTGGCAGTGACATCAAAACACTGAAAGAACTTGGGACCTACCACAAAGAATTCTGTTAGTAGGATATTTAGCGCATGATGATTTTTGCTGTTGCTTACATCCAGACTGTCCAAATTAAAATGAAGGATAATGACCGCTGGTTCAAAGATTTGGTTTGCATTATTACTGCCTTGTATATGAATTTTTCTGAGGCACACAACTGGCCTCAGAAAAAAGTAATTAAAACATGTATGCATTCATTTATTTTAATAATCATTAGTCATACTTTGTGTGTTTGTCCATCCCATCAGGACCTGGTGGCGAAGTACTCTCAACAGATGGTAAAGGGTATGCTGCAGTTGCTGTCCAACTGCCCCTCTGAGACCGCTCACCTCCGCAAGGAACTGCTGATAGCAGCTAAGCACATCCTTACAACTGACCTACGTAGCCGTATGTATATGCACACACACAAGTGCTTAGATCTATATCGATCTACTGCTCAAAAGTTTGGGATCATACAGTTTCCCCCCCTGGGATTAATAATAATTATTCTGATTCTGATCACTTGGAAATTCTCTCGTTTTCCATGGAAATGCACATAAAATGACTGAATAGGAAATATAGAAATGAACAGGACATGCTGACATTGTCAGAGTTAGAAATGATGATTTTATTGGCAATAATGAATGTGTTCTTCAAACTGCCATCATCAAAAAAAACTTACGTAGTAATTTCAGTCTGGCAGAACTTAGATATTTAAGCTGTCAATTTTCAAGGTAATCTGATGAGATTTCACCTCATGCTTCCTGGAGTGTCTCCCATAAGATGGCTTGGCTTGATGGAGCTATTCTCCATACCATTTGGTCGAGCTGCTCCCACAACAGCTCAGTTGGGTTCAGGTCTGGAGACTGTGCTGACCACTCCATTACAGTCAGAATTCTGTCTGACTGCTTATTCTTTAAATATTGCTGACACATTTTGGAGGTGTGTTTTGGGTCATTATCCTGTTGTAGGATGAAATTGGCCCCAATGAAATGCTGTTCACAGGGTATGGCAGGGTGTAGCAAAACCTGTGATAGCTTTCCTTCCTCAAGGCCCCTTCCACTCTGTACAAATCTCCTATTTTACCACCTCCAAAGCACCCCTAGACCTAGTAGTCTCCATCATGCTTGACTGATGGCATGAAGCAGTGTTCTTGCATCTTTTCATTTGTTCTATGTCTCACAAATGTTCTTCTGTTTGATCTGAAGACCTCAAACTTGGAGTCATCTGTCCATAACACCTTCCAGTCTTTCAGCGTCCAGTGTTTGTGCTTGTTTGCCCATCCCAGTCTTTTCGTTTATTGACCAGTGTGAGATATGGCTTTTTGTTGGCAGTTTTGCCATGAAGTCCAGCATCCTGAAGTTGCTCTTATCTGTTTATGCTGACTCTTTTGTGTGATGGATACTATTTAGTGCAGCTGCCAGTTGATGACGTGTGAGGTGCTTTTATCTAAAATTACACACTCTGAGATATTTATCTTCTTGTACATTTGTGCATCTGGGCCTCCCACTCCTTTTTCTGTCCTCGTTAGAGCCAGTTTGTGCTGCTCTCGAAGTAGTTAACAGCATGATTAAAGATTTTAAGGTTTCTCGTGTTATCTCTCATTGAATAGCCTTCTTTTCAATGGAAAATAATAGAGTGTTGGGTCTCTAAAGAAAGTTCTTTCTTTCTGGCATTTTGAATCTATAAACAAACAAACAAACAAACAAACAACTGATGCTGCTTCAGATGCTAAACTAACCTAAAGAATGCCATGCTCCTTTTTTGCTCACTTACTAGTACAATGTTTTCAGCTGTGCTGCACAAATTCAAAAATGTTTTTTTAATAATCAGCTAGCCTTGTAAAATGATTAAATTGGATTAGCAACCATACCAGGAGATTGATGCAGAGGACTGACAGTTGCTAATAGGCCTCTATGCAAAAATGTAGATAATTCTTTAAAAATCATCTGATTAATTTTAATTGTTTGTGAAATGAATAAAATGTTTTGTGAATTGAATGAAGATATGTTTTTCTTGGGAAACAATGAAATTTAGAAGTGATCCCAAACCTTTGTGCAGTGTATATACACACACACACACATATATATACATACACACACACACACACACACACAGTATTACCCTAGACACAATTTTCCCCTTTTCAGTTAAAACTCCTGAAAATCCGATGCTAATTGTAGCTTAATTTGTGCATTCTGGTCAAAACATTAGCAGTCTCAATTCTTGCCAATTCACACTTGAGTTTACATATTTCACCCTTTCTGAAAGAACATTTTCATCAGCTGTAGAATTTCATTCTTATTTGGTGTCTGAGAGGTGAAAAGCGAGTCTATAGATAAATTGGAATGAAAGCTCAACCATCTACCAGTGAACTCTTGACACAGCACAGCAATTTTAGATGATTTTCTGCATTATATACTGCATGTTACCGCTTCTTTTGTGACTCAACCTCTTTTTATTGTTTTTGACTTGTTTTCTGCAAGAGATTTGGCACTGCTGTGAAACATCTAAACACACTTAGGTGTTCCGGTGAGTGGTTTACACCGTGTGCTCAATTATTAGGCAAGTTGCATTTTTGAGGATGAGTTTTATTATTTAAAAATGACAGTACTCTTAGTCTATGCAAAATGCTAATAAACCTCAAACCTGAATTTTTAAGGAAGTGAAAGTGGGGTTTTGGCTTTTGTACAAGAATATCTGTGTGTGCACAGTTATTAAGCAACTGTTAGTGTGCAGAATTATTACACAGCTAAAAGAAAAACAAAAATAATTCATCTCATTCATTTATTTTTATCTGTTAAAGTGAGATAATAAGCAACTCAAACTTTATCAATAAACATTTCTGACATTTCAAAAAATAAATCAGTGACCAATATAGCCACCCTTCTTTTCAAGAACACGCTATAAAGTCTTCCATCCATGGAGTCTGTCAGTTTCTTGATCTATTGACCATCAACTTTTTGTGCAGCAGCAACCACAGCCTTTCAGGCACTGTTCAGGGAGGTGTACTGTTTTCCTTTACTGTACATCTCATGTTTAAGAAGGGTCCACAAGTTCTCAATAGGGTTTAGGACAGGTGAGGAAGGGGGCCATATCATTATTCTTTCGTCTTTAAGGCCACACAGTGGAGTACTGTGATGCATGAGATGGAGCATTGTCCTGCGTAAAAATCATGGTCTTCTTGAAAGATGCAGACTTTTTCCTGTACCACTGCGTAAAGAGAGCGTCTTCTAGAAACTGGTAGTCGTTTTGGGTGTTGAGTTCAAGTCCATCTTAAACCCGAAAAGGTCCAACAAGCTCATCTTTAATAATTCCAGGCCATATCAGTACCCCATCTAAACCTTGCTGGCGTCTGAGTCAGAGTGGCGCTCTATGCCTATTGCTGACCCAGCCACGGGCCCATCCATCTGGTCCATCAAGAGTCACTTTCATCTTATCAACCCATAAAACCTTTGAAAAGTCTGTCTTCAGATATTTCTTGGCCCAATCTTGGCATTTCAACTTATGTGTCTTGTTCAGTGGTGGTTGGGTTTCTGCTTTTCTTAGCTTGGCCATGTCTCTGAGCACTGAAGTATTTCTGGACACTTCAGGTAGGTTTCAGTTCTGGAATATGATAGCACTGGAGGATAATCGGTTCCTGGTAGCTTCATGTTTGATTTTTCTCAAATCTTTGATAGTTAATTTGCATCTTTTTCTCTCAACATGTTTCTTGCAACCCTTTTGGGTATTTGTACCAAAACTTGATGGTTCTGTGGTCACATCCTAATGTCTTGGCAATTTTGAGAGTACTGCATCCCTCTGAAAGATTTTTTTTTTTTTTTTTTATAGTTTTTGACTTTTCAGAGGTGGTTAGATCTCTTTTCTGGCCCATTTTGCCTGAGAAAAAGAAGCTGCTTATTTATTGTGCACACCTGATATAGGGTGTTGATCACCTAAGGCCACACCCTCCCTCATTCCGCAAATGCACATCACTTCATATGCTTAAATCCAATAGGCATTCAAGTTTATACAGTTTTGAGTTGGAAAGTGTGCATAAAAATGACGATATGGTCAAAATATTCACTTGCCTAATAATTATGCACACAGTGTACTCTTGCTCTCACAGGAGTGACGGGCGCAGCACTAAAGTTATAAAACTGAACAAACCAAACTGCTGTCTTTTATTTGCTTTTTTTCTTGTATAAATTTCTATTGCAAATTGTCATTGCCAGTCACATCCTATCATTTTAATTTTTTTTTAACGTTGATTTTGTTCTGTTTCCCATCAGCTACTGTCTCAGGCGCTGTCATCTTAGAGTTACATTCCATCACAACATCTATTATTTCATTGTGTTTCAGAGTTCATCCCTTGTATGGACAAACTTTTTGATGAATCCATCCTGATTGGTTCTGGTTACACCGCTCGGGAGACACTTAGGTAAGTTCTCTGTATGTGTAGTCACGATTATTTGAACTCCTTGGTGACAGTACAACCTCTTTCTCACGGATGATTTCACAGCCAGGTGCATGCTAAGTGTCCTAGCATATTAATCAAGTAGTTCTGAATACTGCAAAATTCTCGGGGAAGCTGACTGAAACACCGTAGCACAGAAGGCACTGTCAAGTTGTCATGTACGCTCACACCTCCAGAGTGCAGGCTGCCTGCACATCCTCCTTTAGTTTTATTTCAAAACCTCCTTGACCCTCCTCAGTTGCCAAACCAGCTCACCTCATCAACAAAGTAGCTGTCATTTCACATTAGTGATACATAGGAAGCAAAACAGTTGGATGAGATCTGGCAGGATTATCAGTGTCACTCATTAGCCTGTCTTCTCTCTCTGTCTCTCTTCATCCCAAAGCTTCTTTCCATATCCTTTTCTACTTTCAGCTTCTCTGATTACTATTTTTCTTCCTTTTAGAGAATGTTGGCTCTCAGTGTAATCTTTTTAGTTTGTGCTACTATTTAATAATGAAATGTGATTGATCCATCTACAGATATCACAGTTATTTGTCTGTCTTATTTTCTAGACCCTTGGCCTACAGCACCCTAGCAGACCTGGTGCACCATGTTCGTCAGAACTTGACCCTGACAGATTTATCTCTAGCCGTGCAGCTCTTTGCTAAAAACATTGATGACGAGTCACTTCCCAGTAACATTCAGACCATGTCCTGCAAGCTGCTACTTAACTTGGTGGATTGTATCCGCTCAAAGTCAGAGCAGGAGAATGGCAATGGGCGGGATATCCTGATGAGGATGCTGGAGGTAGGCACCACAGCGGTCAACTGAAATCATCTGTTCAGTTTAATACACATGTGCCTAGAAAAATACTAAGTATCTATTCTGTTTCCTTAACTTAATCAACAGGTGTTTGTACTTAAGTTTCACACCATTGCACGCTACCAGCTTGTCTCCATCTTTAAGAAATGCAAACCTCAGTCAGAAATGGGTGTGGTCGACCCGGTGGCATTACCTGGGGTGCCAGCCACACCCACTCCATCCACCACCCCTGCCATTCCACCACCTGCTCCTCCAACTCCTGTTGCTGTGGCACCTCAACCACCAGCAACTCCCTTTGACCGACCTGGTGAGAAGGAAGACAAGCAGACTTTTCAGGTGTCAGATTGCCGTAGCTTAGTGAAGACCTTGGTTTGCGGAGTGAAGACCATTACATGGGGCATTACCTCTTGCAAGGCACCTGGAGGTGAGAGAGTGACACACAACAAGGGAATAGCAGAAACCTTTTCTTTGTGCACAAGTGGCACTTGGGTATAATTAAGCCAGAACTGGGATCACACATGCTCAATTTTTCTTCACTATTGGGCAGTTAAAAAGCATATAAAATGTGTAAATGCATATGTAGTGATTTTTATCAGAAAGCTCAAGATTTTATAATCTGCCAATTTTTTTTCTTTCTTTCAGAGGCTCAGTTCATTCCTAACAAGCAGCTCCAGCCAAAGGAGACCCAGATCTACATTAAGTTGGTCAAATATGCCATGCAGGCCTTGGATATTTACCAGGTAAAACCCGAGAAAAAAGTGACTTTACTGTCAGGGGCAACTGCCTTGACATTTGACATTATATTTTGAGTTATCCATTTTTTCATCCTTCCCATTCTTGTGAGTTCCTTTTATCTTACATGCTGTGAGGGATTTTTTTTTTTTTTTTCAGTTTTGGCACTCAAGGATTAAATGATTAGAATTTGGTGGTCAACAGTCACTGTGGCCTCTCAAAACATTTCTGGTCATACACCAAGAATTTCTTTGACAATTACGAAAAATTTTCCACACATGTCTAATAAACTAAAATGAAGTCGAATTAAGTCAAATAATATTCTGCTAAAGAAACATTTTAGTAGAAAAACGAGCGATTGTAAACATAATTCACATTTGTTCGGATACTGAATTAGTGACACTAATCTTTGGTGTCAACCTTTTAAATTCCTTTGAAATTTTCACTGCATGTATTATCAGTCTGGAAGATATGCATTTAAACTTTAACATCACTTGTTGGTAGAGGCATAAAACTAAGGCAGTAGTTCTAGTTTGAACAGAGGCTTGCTTTTCAATTAGTTGCTTTTAAAAATTGTCTTTTTTAAACGGTCATACAGCATCTAGCACAGAATTTACAACGTGCAGTACTTTAACAAATAAAATGTAGTTTGCGAAAGATCCAAAAACTAATTACGAGATAAATGGGTGCCAGTGCAAAGAATAATTTTAAAACCATGAGCATCCCAACTCTCATGTATCTTCTGACCAGGTGCAGGTTGCAAATAACCAGCAGACATACATCAGGGTGGCCAACTGCCAGACTGTTCGCATGAAGGAGGAGAAAGAGGTTTTGGAGCACTTTGCTGGGGTCTTCACCATGATGAACCCCCTTACGTTTAAGGAGATTTTTCAGACCACCGTTCCTTACATGGTGGAGAGGATCTCCAAGAACTATGCACTACAGGTACATGTTATTTTAGCTGTGAAGACGAAATGTGTCGTTGTTCGTTTTGTATTACAGTGATACTTTTTTTTTTTTTTTACAATTACACATCGACACATGATGAATCATTGTTAAATTTTGATTGATCGCTTGCTCAAATTCAGTTTCATGTTTTCTTGTTTTATAGATTGTGGCAAATTCCTTCCTGGCAAACGTCTCAACGTCTGCTTTATTTGCCACCATCCTAGTGGAGTATCTTCTTGAAAGACTCCCAGAGATGGGATCCAATGTTGAGCTCTCAAACCTCTACCTCAAGCTCTTCAAACTTGTCTTTGGCTCAGTATCGCTATTTGCTGCTGAGAATGAGCAGATGCTCAAGGTAAATGGGTGTTTTTTTTCTTATTTCAGTTTTGACCTACAATTTCTTGGCTAATTCTTTTCTGTAACCAGTGCCACATTTTACTAATAAGACTTTCCCTTTTTGGTCAGCCACACCTTCACAAGATAGTAAACAGCTCCATGGAGCTGGCCCAGTCAGCAAAGGAACCCTACAACTACTTCTTGCTTCTCCGTGCTCTCTTTCGTTCCATTGGTGGAGGCAGCCATGACCTTCTCTACCAAGAGTTCCTGCCCCTTCTACCTAACCTGCTGCAAGGTAAAATTTCGCTCATCACGACTCTGTATTGAAAAAATTTCTTGTTTGAAAACATTTCAATATCCTCTTTCCGTTTCCAAGCAAATACCCCCAATATTAATAAAAGCTTCTGATTCTGATTAGGTCTGAACATGCTGCAGAGTGGCCTTCACAAGCAACATATGAAGGACCTGTTTGTGGAGTTGTGTTTGACAGTTCCAGTGCGCCTGAGCTCCTTGTTGCCCTACTTACCCATGCTAATGGATCCACTGGTGTCTGCCCTCAATGGCTCTCAGACTCTTGTCAGCCAGGGTCTCCGTACCCTGGAGCTATGTGTGGACAACCTACAACCCGACTTTCTCTATGACCACATCCAACCTGTCAGGGCTGAACTCATGCAGGTGGGGCAATTGTTTATGTCATGATTTATTTATTTAAAGCTTTTTATTAATATCTGCCTATAAATTATTTGGTGTCACAGTTTTCACAATATTGAACTGTACTTCTAGGGGTTTACATCAAACAGTATAATGCTCTTTTTTCCTTTATACCATTCTAAAACTTAGAATGTATCTCCTTCTTACTTTGCCCCAGGCTTTGTGGCGCACCCTCCGTAATCCAGCAGAAAGCATCTCCCATGTTGCTTACCGGGTGTTGGGAAAGTTCGGGGGGAGCAACAGGAAGATGCTGAAGGAATCTCAGAGACTGCATTATGTGGTAACTGAGGTCCAGGGACCCAGCATCAAGGCTGAATTCACTGACTGTAAAGCATCCATACAGCTACCTATGGAGAAGGTAAAATATGATGAAGCTTTTTCTTGCCTTTGTCTTTCCTGTCTGTTTTAATACTCACAAAGCAGAAGTAAAGGGAAATCATAAGCACTGTATTTGTTAAATAGCCATAATACATAGTTCCCGCAGTCACGTTTTTTTGTCACGTGACCTTCTTAGTGACGCCATCTTTGTTGGCAAGCTGTACCTGTTTACACACACTGCTGTTTATCTCCCCTGCGAATTTTAAACTGTTTTGATGTTGGATTCAACTTGTGATCAAAATCATGAAAAGACATAGGGAGACTATGTAGAATAATAAGTATGGAGGATAGAAAGAGCTACAATGAGAAAATCGACGTAATAGGTGTGGATCCATACTTGCCAGCAAAGGAAAAGCTGAACCATGAAGTTTCAGCATTGCCACCAAGACTATGACGTGTACCATTATCTTGTGTTGGCACGCAGCTTTTATACCAGTGAGCATTTCCAGGCCTACAAGTCACTGGAGGTGTACAATCAGTTTGTAAATCGTTGGGTTGGCAACGTTTCCTCAAGTGTCCTGAATGCACAGCTGCCTACAGCTTGCCTATAGCAATGGCGGCCACTCGTATGTTGTGACGTCATGTGGGAACTATGTATAGCAGGAGTATGCATAGGTTCAGATTAAAAAGGGTAAGTCACACTTAATTCCCTTAACTACACACAGACTAACCATGCCTACTTGAGTAATAACCCACCAGAGGTTCATTTTGAACCAGGAAAAACCCTTATGATGTCCTCTACTTGGCCTAGCTGTTTTTTGAAGAGAGAAGTTTTTTTTTTTTATTATTTCGCTTTATAGCACTTTCCTAAACCAGTTGGAAAGCCCTTTTGTCCCCTTTTTGCTTTTTGTGTTTTGCGTTTAGAAGGAAAGAATTAAACGTAAAAGAGCTTGATATTCCTCATTATTGTTCTTTACTGGGAGCAATATGTCTTTGTCACAGCTTTGTGTGTGCGAGAGAGAACGTGAGTGAGGAGATGTGTGTCCTCCAGGTAATTAAATTCATCTCTTGTTTCTCCTCCTCATCTCTAGTCAGTAATCATCAATCTAGTGTGGGCCACCATGACGGCATTATTTACTTTCACTAATGGCTGCTCCTTCTTCTTGGCTATCAGTCTGTGTGTTTGCCATCATCATGGCGCAGGGAACCCACACACACTGTCGCATGCCACACAACCACATGTTACGGCTGAAGGCATGAATCTCTGGCAGGCACATGTTTCAGCCCAACAGTTTGCTGGCGCATTGGAAAAAGATAGCTAAAGGTGCTGTTAAGTTGATCAAATAAAAGTAATGCATAACTTAAACACTGAACAACACATAAAAACACACACAGTGGGTTTGAGCTGAATTACTTTGTATTTGTTAGCTTTCTTTTGCCTTTTTAGCCCCAGTTCTTGTTTACCTTTTAATCTTAAGTCTTTCTGACCACATGAAAAATGTTTTTTCATACGTTTGTACTCTTAAATGTTTTAACCCTTCAATAGTATCCTACTACTACTACTAAAGTATTTCTCAGAGTCCCAGCCCTGACAAAACTATCCTATTATACTAATCCACTGATAGGTCTACAATTCAGTTATACTTGTGCCCTCATCTCCTCTCATCCTTCTTCAATTGTTGCTTTCCTCCTCATGTTCTCTTCTCTGTTCTGAGTGGCATTAATTAGTTCAGTTTCTCCCTTTAAGTGCCTGGCTGCTGTGGCTTGACAGCCCATAATGTAAAAATGATAATGACCTTTGCACGACCAGATGGCGCTCTGTGTTACTTCTTACAATTAATCACACATGTAGCATATGCAATTTAATTCCCATAATAATAATTTTAAGGGTATTGGTGTTTTGCGTCAGAGAAACCTGTCATTTCAGAATTAAAATGGGGAAGAGTTTGAATGAACATTTGCTGTGTTTCCTCTAAGGCCATTGAGACAGCTCTGGATTGCCTGAAGAGTGCCAACACTGAGCCGTATTACAGACGACAGGCCTGGGAGGTCATTAAGTGTTTCCTGGTGGCCATGACAAGTCTGGATGACAACAAGCACTCGCTGTACCAGCTTCTGTCTCATCCCAAGTGAGTAAATATTTTGGTTTTGATTTGATTGAGGCATATGCTTTGGTATTGTCATTATTATGGTACCTGTGCACCATTTCTGATGTAATGCAATTTAATAATCATGTGTTAGACTTTTTTTTTTTTTTTTAACCACAGAAGGGTCATTGATGCTGCTTAAGAAAGTATTTACATTCAATGGATAGTTTCAGCTAGTACAAATGTTGGTGTATCCACCACCTTTTTGATAAAATTGTGCCTTTGAGTCCTTACGCAGCCAGCTCTCTGATTAATCACCAGCCTTCTTCTACTTTAACTTGACATAACTTGACCTTAATTTATACTTTACCTTTCCTGTCTGCCCTCTCCCAACCACACCAGGCCTATATGCACATTACCCAATCTCCTCTACCTGTCTTGGTACCTGCTGACATGTCCTGCTTTTTGTCTTCTTCGTCGTGCCTTCACCTCCCTCACACTGCTTCATCAATTCCCTCTCAAGGGCAGGCATTGCTAATTACACATTTGCAGACACACCCTCTGGCAGGCTTCACTGCAAGGCGGAAACCCATATAGGAACAGACGAACAGGAAAGGGGGTTGTTGTCGGGTGGGTTTGTCACATTACCATCATTGATCCCCAGGCAGGGGCTAATTGACTTTCCCCTGTCTGTTTATTCTACACCATGCCCCTTACACTCTCCTGTCATTATGCACTAACACACATATGCCCAGAAATACGTCTTTGTGCACATAGGGGTAATGAAGTGTGTCAGTTACGATCATGGGGGCTGTGCCTGCCGCCTCTTCAGTCGTCTCGATTTGCATTGTCTTTTCTCTCACTTGAAAGATTTTGTCTGCCTTTTTCTCCTTCTCCCTCCTTTCATCATCTTTCAACCATCTCCCTTTGCCCTAGTGTTTGTTCAGTCTAAATATAGAAGAAAAAAAACAGTAATTCATGAAATGTCAAATTGGAAGAATGGAGCAACGTTACAGTGGCATGCCCCTGAATGAGTGAAGGGCAATTGATCTGACATTCTGTTGACCATACCCCCCGCCACTTTCTCCACCCACCTCACCCCCCTCAGTTCCCCACCCCTTCCTTTTCCCTCCTCCTCCAAAGAGCAGTTCTTTAAATGGCAATAATAAAATGAGGCAATCTATCAGGTCTGCCCCTGGCGTGTGGCATTATAAAACACAAGCTCAAGCATGGAGAAAGCAGCTGCTCAATCACATCATGGCCCAGTTGCCTTCAGCTGCAGTAAATAACAAAAATACCAACAAGGGACAAAAAGAAGGCAAAAGGAACAGAAAGGAGACAGAATATTTAAGGACAAAGTGAATCAGAAATATGTAGACTACAGACAGACATTAGACATTGATCTTTTTTTAAAATGTGTGACTGCATACAAAATTTTTTTAGGCTTTTCAAGAAAATTTCAGTGCCGCTGCCACATGGTAATATGTTGTCCTTGTTAATATTTAGACATCTCATTCATCGTGTGGTTTTCCCCCCCATTAGCTTTACTGAGAAGTGGATCCCCAATGTCATCATTTCTCACCGCTATAAGGCACAAGACACGCCTGCTCGCAGAACATTTGAACAGGCCCTGACTGGGGCATTCATGTCTGCTGTGATAAAAGACCTGAGGCCCAGTGCACTGCCCTTCGTAGCCAGCCTGATTCGCCATTACACCATGGTTGCTGTGGCCCAGCAGTGTGGTAAGGGACTGGTGTTCTTTGTACAATAATTCTAATAATATTGTTTTGTCCTGGAATTGGGATTTATTCTCATCTGTTCACATAAATTAGTCTCTTTCCAATTTCCGTACACTGATTTTATCATAAGTAACTTTTTTGTTTAGCATTTGAGACAAATTGTAATTGAATTTCAAATTTACATGTACTGTATCATGCACTTGTAACAGTAATATTTTGATTCTTTCCCTCTTTGATTCATATGTTTGACATTACATATGATTCCTTTGCTCTCTTTCCACTCCTTCATCCCAGGGCCTTTCCTGCTGCCATGCTATCAGCTGGGCAGCCAGCCAAGCACAGCCATGTTCCACAGTGAGGAGAATGGCTCAAAGGGCATGGATCCGCTGGTTCTGATTGATGCCATAGCTATCTGCATGGCCTATGAGGAGAAGGAGCTGTGTAAAATTGGGGAAGTGGCCCTGGCCGTCATCTTTGATGTGGCCAGCATCATCCTTGGCTCCAAGGAGAGGGTATGGTACTAAAAGGAGGGTGTTGGAGGGTTCACGCATTTATGAATCTGACATTATTATGCATTCTTGTGGAAATTTGTGGTGAACTGAGCCCACTGATGTCACTCTGTCTCTTGTATGATCATCATGATCATCCTGAAAATACTCTGCCAAACTGGTTAATCCTATTTTTATATTTGAATTTGAACTAAATATCTAACAGTCCTTTGATCGCATTCAACTCATTTTTAATCTGTTTTATAATGATTACTCTATGTGTTTAATTTATGTGAATAGTTTTTAAATGGGAATCATCCTTAATTACCCTGGCTTCTACATCCCCAGGCTTGCCAGCTGCCCCTGTTCTCCTACATAGTGGAGCGTCTGTGTGCCTGTTGCTATGAGCAAGCCTGGTATGCCAAGCTTGGGGGTGTTGTGTCGATCAAGTTCCTGATGGAAAGACTGCCTTTGATCTGGGTGCTGCAGAACCAGCTCACCTTTCTTAAAGCCCTTCTGTTTGTTATGATGGACCTTACTGGGGAGGTGAGAATAAAAGATTGTGTAATCTATTATTTATAAAGCTTTTAAAAAGAGTGCAAGTAATGTTTTGCCACACTTGTCCTTTTTTAAAAATGTCTTTGTAAAGATTTACCTGCAAGTAGTTTTTGTCATCTCCTTGAAGCATGTTCAGTGTAACTTTCTTGTCCTACCACTGTTCCCTTACTGTTCAGGCATTGTACTTATTAAGTTATTGATTTTTTTTTTTTTTTACACAGGTGTCAAATGGAGCAGTAGCCATGGCGAAGACCACCCTGGAGCAGTTGTTGGTGCGCTGTGCCACTCCGCTGAAAGATGAAGAAAAGACTGAAGAGCTGCTAGCTGCACAGGATAAGTCTTTTCACATGGTCACCCATGACCTGGTCCGAGAGGTCACCTCCCCCAACTCAACTGTTAGAAAGCAGGCAATGCATTCCCTGCAGGTGCTAGCCCAAGTCACTGGCAAGAGTGTTACTGTCATCATGGAACCACACAAAGAGGTGAAACAAAAGTCTTAAATGTTTTGTTTAAATATGTAATTATAGTTTAATGCTGTGCTACAACTGTTTTGTTAAATGGGTCTATTTCATAAACAAAATGACCTGCAGTAAAGTCCAGAGCTGCAATATAACTTTTAATCAGTAGCAGATGGAGACAATTCTTAGATATTATCACCTAAATGCCATAAAATATAAATGTAATGCCAACGCAAAGGACTTTTTTCCATCGGTTTGTATTCTCTTTAGGTTTTGCAAGATATGGTTCCTCCTAAGAAACACCTGCTACGTCATCAACCTGCCAATGCCCAAATTGGTCTGATGGAGGGTAACACTTTCTGTACCACCCTGCAGCCTCGCCTCTTTACAATGGACCTTAATGTCATGGAGCACAAGGTCTTCTACACAGAGGTGAGACATTAACATGGAGCAAATTGACTGTCTTAATTGTTGTAATTTTTTTCCTGTTGTGGGCAGCACAGTGGTAAAGTGCTTAGCACTTTCACTGTGTGGCGAGAAGGTTGTGGCTTCAGACCTGCTTCTTGGCTGGGGCCTGTTTGTGTTGGGTTTACTTTTTTACATGGCACATGGGCTTAGATATAATTTAATGGATCATTGACCTGTTGACCTCTGATTTTCTAGCTGTTGAATCTATGTGAGGCAGAGGATGCTGCTCTGATGAAGTTGCCCTGTTACAAGAGTCTCCCATCTCTGGTTCCCCTCCGTATAGCTGCTCTCAGTAAGTAAGCCCTGCTCTGCATTGTTGTGTGTAAGGTTAGAATTCTACCAGAGATGCTTATTTTTCTTTTGAATTTGAGTAGGTGGCTTGGATGAATGTCACAGATTTAAACACTCTTAAAACTCTCTCTCTGTCTTAGTCTTAAGACTGTTATTTTGGTCTATTCATACTGGAAATATTGAGTGTTATTAATATTTTCTATCCTGATTAGATGCCCTGGCAGCCTGTAACTATTTGCCACAGTCCAGAGAGAAGATCATTGCTGCCCTGTTCAAAGCCCTCAACTCCACCAACAATGAACTGCAGGAAGCGGGTGAAGGTTGCATGAGGAAGGTCAGTCTTACATATCTTATACTTTTTGCTTTGCATTTAGTTATGATAAGGCATCATAGCTTTCAGAGAATGTTACATTTACAGTTGTTCTTTTGCTCCTCAGTCCATTATTTGTTTTTAGATTTTGCCAAAAAATTATGATGTAAAATCCAAGAGATAAATTTACAGTTAAACTCTTTGTGGTTAAAATAAATTTGTGGTGGAAAATGTCAGGAAGACTAAATATTTACTTCTTTGTAGTTGTGTTTTTTAACTGGGAAGACAATCTTTATTTAATTTTTTTTTAAATTTAAGGATCTTTATGCTGGTGGCTACTTTGTTTTTGAACCGTTTAGAATTAATTTTAAGACTTTATCGATTAATCAGAAACTTATATCTGTGTTATAGTACACAATTTCACCTCGTATCCTTTGGAGCCAAAACACAGCTTAGACCTGCAGTTGTAACTTTTTAAAATCTGCATTATTCTGTATGCTTAAACTATGAGTTGAAGAACCAATAAATAAATGTCTTTGCAACCTTTGAATCTATTCCAAAATCAGGTTTTCTACATCTCGGGTTGGCCTTCAGTTATTTTACTCTCTCACCCCTGTCTTTAATGTCTTTGTATCATCTTGTTTGCCATTATTCCCTTCCTTGCTTTACTCATAGTCTTTTATCGGTATCAACCATGCCATTTGCCACCTTAGAAAGTCTTTGTTAATCCTCTCTTCATGCCTTCTCCCCACCCACCTATCTTCATATGGACCTCCCTCTGCTTTATCACATGCTCCCTGAACGAGCTCTGCCTCTTTTCATTAAAGTATCCATACCATCTTAGCCTCTATCTATTTACGCCAAGCTCCTTGTCCCCTCTCCTATCCATTACCGTGTCCTTATTTTTTTTAAACCACCATCACTCCTTTTCAGTATCCTGTGGATTTTTTTTTTTTCTTGCTTGCCATTTTCTGTTCCCTTCCTTCTTTCATCTCTACCGTGCTAGCACTAATGAGCGTTGCCATGGCCAGATCGATACAGGATGGAGTGTTTGTTCTCAGCGCTGAGAGGAAAATGAATGTGGCTGCCATGCATCATTCCCTCCCGTCTGTGTGAGGGTGTGGGTGTGCGTCATCAGTGTATGGTTGGCATGTGTGCTTGTTTACAGCTCACCATGCTGTTATTTGAGTGGCCTTAGGTCCTTAATGGAGACACAAGGGGTAGTGACCAGTTCAGAGTTAGAAAAGTCTCATGAAGGGTGTGAGGGGAAATGGAGGTAAAGTTAGTAAAATCAGTGTGTTAGGTGCTCTTTTCCTGAGTCTTTGACGGTTCTAAATTTTATTTGAGTGCTATAGAAATATTTTAAATGCAAGGTTTGCTTACATGGGACAGAATGAACTATTCATCACTTGCCTTATCATCTATACAGGAATTGTAACATGCATTTTTAAACATTTTTTGAATTGTACATTCTTTTGTTGCAGTTCTTGGAAGGTGCCACTATTGAGGTGGATCAGATCCATACTCACATGCGTCCGTTACTAATGATGCTGGGTGACTATCGTAGCCTGACACTCAACGTGGTGAACCGCCTTACTTCCGTCACACGACTTTTCCCCAACTCTTTTAATGACAAATTCTGTGACCAGATGATGGTGAGAAACTTCAACCTCTTCAGGCTGTAGTTCTTTTACTTTTGTCTTTTATTCAAAACCTGAAAGCCTAGCATTTGTCATGGCATCAGTAAGGCAGCCAAACCTCATAACTGGCAGATTAGTACTAGGGTTTCAGCAGTTACATTTTAGTTGACAAGTCTGCTGTTAATTGTGCAGCTTTATCTGACTACTTCTAATGTTTAAAAAACAATTTAAATAATAAATATTATATCTGCAATATAACCACTTCTCCTTAATATGATAAGGTAATGGACTTGTGTTGTAAAACATCTGATATTACAGAAATGATTGATAGTGTTAAGTCCAAACTAAAACTCACTGTGCTGCAAGAAATTAGTTATTAGTTCTAAAGCCTAATTTTTATTTTTGTTTCAGTGAATAAAATATTGTCTTAGTCTTTAGATTTAGTCATCTATAAAACCTCTACTTACACACAGTTTCAGTGTTATTTCTTTTTCTTTCTCAGCAACACCTGCGGAAGTGGATGGAGGTAGTTGTAATAACGCACAAAGGGGGCCAGCGGAGTGATGGAAGTGTAAGTAAACGCATTTCACATCTACTCATTCACTAACATCTTACTGCACTGACAGATGTAATACAAATGTGAATCTTTTTTGAGTCATGATGTGTATATGTCTTCTTTTCTTTTCTGCTTTACTTTAAATCCTACTTGAATGCAAAACAGAACCATTCATGGCCTGTGGTATCAGGTCAATACAGTTGTGTGCTGGTGCCATATTTGTTCAGATCATCTGTTATGTCCAAACCAAATAGTATTAACAGAAGGGGATGAGAAATTGCCCCTTATTCTCAAGAAGTCATAGTTGCATGTAGTGTATCTTCTCTGTGTGGCCTCCTCCCACACATGGTTTGGGTGTCCGTAGTACAATCAATGATTAATTAGGCACCAGGCAGGCTGTGGTTGGCCCTACACTGTGACTCCTCATTATCTCTCCACAGATAACCTTGTAAAGACTGAGAGGTGAGAGAAAGAGGAGAAACACCCACCTGTCCCTCATAGAAATAAAGCTTTTTTTTTCTTTCTTCACTTTAAGTGACTTCATCCTGACCCATCTCTAAATGGTGTGTTTAATTAGATGCAAATTGGCCTTTTGTCTTTCATGCCCTCCAAATTTTGGTCTTTGTGCTTGTTGACAGCAGGCCTGGAAATGTCTGTAGAGCCAGGGTCAGCGAGTCAATTAAGACCGATAAAGGCAAGAACTGGAGAAGAGAGATAGAGGAGGGGCAAGGAAGAAGATGGTATGAAAGCATGTGGGCAAAAGAGGGTTTTGACATAGAGGAGGAGAATATAGAGTGGAATAATAAGGAGGAGCTAGAGTTTGTGTAAAAGATAACGAAAACAGCATTAACTTGACCAAAAGAGTTCAACTACAATGCCTGAAATGGGGCTTTTTTCCCAATCTTTTGACTTGATGTATCAGTCATATAAGTGTCGTTCCTCTAAGTTATATTAATTCCACTTATTCACTCAGTTAAAAATCAAGTCAGGCCCTGACAGATACCAGTTTTTAGATAGTAAAAAATGTTGATAATTATATACAACTATATATCACCTGATACCCTATATCTGTATATGAATGCATGTGTATATGTATACAGCAGTTTAAGGTTATATTGGAATTAGAAAACTATCGGGTTATTGTTTTGGGGGGAAAATAAACCAGCCACAGGGGCCCACAAGCCAGTGTAGTCCTAGTGCCGGTCCCAAGCCCGGGTAAATGGTGAGGGTTGCGTCTGGAAGGGCATCCGGTGTAAAAACTTTGCCAAATCAAATATGCGGATTCATATTGGACAAGCTATATTCTGTCTATATTTATGATAATCTAATTATATCAGTTGAACGGTAAAGTAGCTGAGCTCCAGTTCCAATGTGGCCCTTGCTTTTTTATCCCACGAGGCTCAGAAAAGTTGTTCCTTGGGACACTTGTAAAGGTTGCTGCAGTCTGTCCGTCCATTATCACGCAATCTTATCAGCTCACCTTCTATACAGAACAAAGACAGACAACACACAGCCACACAAAAAAGCACACATGCTGTTCTGCTGACTCTGATCATTGTCTCCCATTCTGGCACAGCCTGCGTTGGAGGGCGTTGAGGTGAGATGTGACCTAGTGTTGCGCCCTCTGTTGGTAACTGTCAGTGATTGAAATTTGGTCTGATCCAATGTTGTGCTGGTGAATTGAACAAATGTCATGGTAGTGGTGGAGTTGCCCTGTATTTTTGTGTCCATGTGTCTGTTGCCATCTTCAGAAATGTTACTGTCATCTCAGCTTCACTCTGACGTCACATTTTGACTGTCTAGAAATGTTGAATTCTCCTGTTTTTCCTCTTCCAAGATAACATAGCGTTTATAAAAATAACTATACTCTCCCTTTATTTGTTTTTACTCTATGCAAGTCTAATCCAAAAGCTTGTGTGAGTGTGGTGCTCTGCACCTTTCCTATGGGAAGTTAACTACCTAATAATTACGGATTGCATTTTCAGTTGTTTGACTAAGATTCATCCTCGTCTTTCCACAGTGGCTGTCCATCAAGCCTGT
Organism: Etroplus canarensis; assembly: GCA_015106775.1. Taxonomy (NCBI): domain Eukaryota; kingdom Metazoa; phylum Chordata; class Actinopteri; order Cichliformes; family Cichlidae; genus Etroplus; species Etroplus canarensis. Next base: position 28,239 of record VUQH01090735.1, read on the forward strand.
CTGTGTCTATCTCATCTGTCCAAAATTTTCACCCGCTTCTTTGTTCCCTTTGTTGTCTTTCTCTGAATCTTTCCATAGGAGATGAAGATCTGTTCTGCCATCATTAACCTTTTCCACCTGATCCCAGCTGCACCACAGACTCTAGTCAAACCTCTGCTGGAGGTGGTCATGAAGACCGAGAGGGCCATGCTCATAGAGGTAGGAAACCAATTCCACAATGTAGATGGACTTCTGGGGATTGACTCACATTAACAACAGCGTAAAACCTCATTGTCATGCAGTAATAGGTTGCTGCCCAAACAGCTATTCAAGAAGATAGAGGCTTTAGTTGCTTCTTTCAGTAACAGAATAATTTAGACATATCAGAAAATAGACGTGGTTTTTTTTTTGGTTATCCATTGTTGTGTTTGTTGAGTAGCTGTTAGGTATGTGTAGGTGGGTGAAAAGGGCAAGGAAAGAAGAGGTGGGTCTTAAGTAAGTTTGTTAAAAAGCATCACTAACATTACTTAAGATGCTTTACGTGTAACATAGAGGATTAATATGAAATTAAATGTACTTTACGGCCACTCCCTTGTATTCTCTCCAAGGGGTCGCTGCAGCGGATTAATCCACATTGGTAATTTGGCAGAGGTTTTATGCTGGATGGCCTTCCTGATGCAACCCTCCATGGTGAGAGGGACTTGTGCCCCCACCTGGAATTGAATCAGGAGCCTTTCGCTAAGACGGATGTGTAAACCACCACACTACAGGGACACTAACATAGAGGAGTAATGATTACATTAAATAGTTGATTAGATTTCCAATTTTTCTCACCAGGGCAAATATTCCTAATTCTATATGGCTTTAATTTATTGTTAATGCATCTTTAAACTGCTATTTTACACAAATTTTCACAAGAAGGTTATACAATCTAAGTCTATATTTACTTTAGTGAAGTCATTCTTATGTCTTATTTTTTCTGGTTATTTTCTTTGCTGTATGCCTTTTGCTCCCTCATTATTTTGTCTTGCACTAGGCCGGCAGCCCGTTCAGGGAGCCTTTGATCAAGTTCCTGACACGTCACCCATCTCAGACTGTGGAGCTGTTCATGATGGAGGCTACACTCAACGACCCCCAGTGGAGCCGCATGTTCATGGTCAGACAATAGCAGCTCTAAGTCGCTCTCCCCTCAGTATTTTCATAGACACATTTTCCATTAAAAGTGTATTTTGCTTTTTTGTTGCCTTTGTAATGGGCTATTTTCGAGGATATATTGGGTGTTTCGAGCCTCAGTGGTCCTGTTAACTCAAAATTGAGATGGATCACTTCCAGTAAAATTTACTAATTTTCTTCATCATTTAGTATCATAATCTTTGTGTGTTATGTACTGTTAGTGAATGAATATAGTGGATCTGGTCATTTTGTCTTTATAGTTACGTTATGTGCCTTTGTTTACATACAGAGTTTTCTGAAACACAAGGATGCCAAGCCACTTCGAGATGTACTGGCCTCGAATCCCAACCGCTTCCTCCCACTGCTTGTTCCTGCTGGCACTGCAGCAACTGTTCGACCTGGATCTCCCTCCACCACCACAGCCAGACTGGACCTGCAGTTTCAAGCTATTAAGGTATGCACAGTTTAGTCAGTCCTATAAGGTACACAGACACACACACAGAGTTGTTTGTCATTCATATCTAATTACTGTTTAAATGATCTACTGCTATTGTTGTTTAGCTGTATATAATTTAACACTTTCTTTCTTCACAGATTATCAGCATCATAGTGAAGAATGATGAGGGCTGGCTAGCAGGACAACACTCCTTGGTCAGTCAGTTGAGGCGAGTCTGGGTCAGTGAGGCCTTCCAGGAGAGACATCGCAAAGACAACATGGCTGCCACCAACTGGAAGGAGCCCAAGCTGCTTGCTTACTGCTTGCTAAGCTACTGCAAGTATGTATATTCACTAAAATTATAATGAAAATGAAAATGTCCTAAATGTTGGAGTTGCAGTTTGAAATTTGGGCATTGATATGAGAATGTGGTTAAAGACCTGATGAGAAACCTCCCAGGAAAAACTACTAGGCACTGCTTATGAGCTTGTTTATAACTTGGTAGCCCTTTGAGTATCAGTTGAGAGATTCAGTAATGTAACTACTATAAGCTAATAATGTACATTTTTAAAGTTACTGGACTTCCTAACTTTATTTAAATTACATTACAATCATGAATGACCTTCTCACCCTTCTTTTCTGTCTGAGCACTGAGAAAGTGCTAACACATTAGGTACACTAGGCACTTAGCAGATGTTTATTTCAGACCTTGCAATTAACCCCCAAACACTCAGCCAGTAATTTTAGGTTAGTTTATGTGTTCAGTCAACCCTATTTTGACAAACAAAGTTCTCTGTATGAAAAAGTATAAAACTGGCTAATTACCAGTGGGTTGGTTTCTTTGGCGTTTTTTGAAAGCTGTGTTTTACAACCTCACTGTGGTTAACATTTGACATATCATTTTGAGTCTGTGCATTGAACTCATCCACCCCCTGTCTTCTCAATAGGCGTAACTACTTAGAAATTGAGCTGCTGTTCCAGCTGTTGCGGGCCTTTACGGGTCGCTTCCTATGCAACATGACCTTCCTGAAGGAGTATATGGAGGAGGATATTCCTAAGAACTACTCGATTGCTCAGAAACGTGCCCTGTTCTTCCGTTTTGTTGAGTTCAATGATCCCCACTTCAACGATGAGCTCAAAGCAAAGGTATGTACATGTTCAATCGGAGCAAGAAACTCAGTTCATAACTACGTGCCACAGGGACTTGAAATTGCCATGTAACTTTTACAGTTTTGCTTACTATCTTTTGGAATTGACATTGAAATGATGTCTGGTGGTAGAAAACAATTTTACCCATGACATGCTGAAGTAGCAGTGTTGCCTAAAGCAGTTGTATAAATAGAACTGATAAATGTATAATATGATGTCAAGAATGATGAGCAGTGCAGTGTTGGCATGCTGGATTGCAGCTTTTAAAATATCTGATGATGGTAGTTCACTTAAATTTCAGGTTAGTACTTCTGTCTATAATCAGCCCTGCACAGTTTCCCAACCTCTGTGTGAGGGACTGAGTTAGTCAAGGCACAAAGACACAGTGGTACTTTCACAAAAGGTGGGTTTTATTAGACCCCAAATATACAAAAATACAAAATAGTCATGTGGGCCCTTAAAAGAGATCACCTAAACCAAACTGAACTTAGGTCAAACAGTAACTTAACGTACAATGGTAATGATTCCAAACTAACCATAAAAAACTAAGCTCCAAACAAACTGACAAAGGGAACTTAAACACTGGCTGATCAAACCAGTTTTGCAAAAAGGGAACCAAATCCTAACAAAATATTCTGCTATAACAAAATAAACCAACAGTTAGTTTGAGAGTTAATTTAAACTAATAGAAACCAAATACAGGATTAAATACACCCGAACAACTCAGAAATCAAAAGAAAATACATAAGGTTTAAAATTCCATTTCCCGCTTATCTCCTGGTGGAAGAGCTGTGCTTGGTACGGTCCAATCAGCACTATCTGCATAAAGCAGTGCTGTCCCCTATTGCACATCTTTTGCCCTTACACCACCTGCAGCCTCAGCCATATGGACCCCAGCACCGGCAAAACAAGAAAAAGAAATTAATACAATTAAACAAAGTTGAAACCACAAAATGAACTAAATGTGCATGCTAACAAATAGAAAAAAATGTATTTCAACAATGGCAAAAACTAAACCATATTATAAAAAAATGGTGATGCATGGGGTTTACCAAGTGTTCATTGTTGTGTGGCTGCAGGTGTGGCCATCATACAGACTGCTTATATTTCCTGACCACGTATTGTACCTCATTAGGATATATGCTTACAACTCATTTCCAAAATAAAAAATGCAAAAACTGAAAATTTTGCAGATAATTTAATGCGTTATTTAACTGAAAAAATGTGCAAAATTGTACACCCCTTTGACCTCTGACCAGAGGCCAGAGGGGTGGAATGAGATATTGTTACATATTTTAAATAAATTTTGGACCAAATTTTAAGCCTGTCACAAGTTGCCTGTGATAGCCTGGTGACCTGTCCAGTTGTACCCACCCATGCTGCAGTGAATCAGGCTGCAACACCCCTTTGGCCCTGCATTAGGATAGGCACTGAAATGATGGATGGAGGGTACTTTGGCTGTGTCTGTGGAGGGATGCTTATGATGGTAGATGCGCAATACCATTCTCGTCAAATACTCTTAACATCTGTGGCCCAGTACTGACCAGGACAGAATAGCACACAGTGATTTTGTGTTGGCATACATATCAAATGAAAGCTATCAAACCATAATCCAAATATTTTGCAGCATATTGTACATCATGTTGTGTACTGATTGCTCCATGCTTCAGTATATGGAAAGAAACTGATGGACTTTGTTGTTTTATAACCATATTAGAGTTCCTTGGTAGGTATGTTATTGTCACAACATTGCAACATAATGAGGAAAAAATCATCACAACACAAAAACTATTTTATAAAAACAAGAAGTTTCTTGTTAAAATGGCACATTAAGGACATTTTTTGTCTTAGAGGCAGCAATGCACTGTTGTGCAATCTCAACAATATAAAGCCTGCCATAGGAGAAAAAACACAGTTGACAAATATGCTAACTGAAAGTGTAGCACACATATATACTTTAATTGACAGTAACACTAGATTTATGTTCTATGCTTTTTATTGTGGAAAAATAAATGTATTATTGTAGATTCCCCATAAGCTTGCCCAGGCCATAAGCATCTCCTCGGCGTACTTGTTTTGCTTCGTGAGTGTCAGATGTTAAGCATTTAGGGACCTGGTTTGTGTGACTTTTATGGTGTTTTGTACCAGAAGTTCTTTGACAGAGTGGGGAAGGTCATTTTGTCTGGTTGTAGGACCTCAGAGGCTCACAGATGAATGCTTCTGCACTCTCTACCTGACCTGCTGCTGCAAGCATTACAGTCATTCAGGCTGCTTTTTAATTAAGCTCACTCTCCCAAATGCAGGCACGCACACAGCGCACACACAGACAGACGGACACACGTTCAAATGCATATTTTGAACAGCTGTAACAGGCACGTAACCTGGCACTGAGAAGCAACAGCACTGCTGTTAAGTACAAACGGGTCAGTGGGGAAGGCCTGTCCTGGCACACAATAGCACATAACCAAATGACTGTGTGGTAGGAACACACATATAAGAAGCTGGTATATGCACCCACACCCCCAAAATCCAAGGACAAACAGTTGTGTTTCTGATGCTGCTCACTGCACCTGTCCTTTTTGCTTGTATTCATTTTGTATTCCTTGAGCCACATACAGACTGTGAAAATGAGAGACAAAATAAAGGCAGAGGAGAGAGTTCAGCCAACTCTTTCTTCTGTGTTTTTCTTGGTTGAAATGCTCCATTAGAATTTTTAGTAGTGTTTACTCTCCTAGCCAGCAGAGCTGCAGCATCCCCACTGTCCACCCCACCACTCTCACCCCCTAGCAGAATTTGCTCCTTTTTGTTGTTTTTCCCTTAATTGTCCTCTGCTGGTGTGCAGCAGATGCTGGCTGTGTGAATGAGGCAGAAAACCAGACTGACAGGCATGATGCGTTTCTGTGTGAATATGTTTGTGTTGATTGGTGTATGAGTAGTGAGCATGAGAATGAGAGTGGGTGTTGCCTCCATTGACATTTAAGTAATTGCCTGTAGCATTTATCACGGGAAAGTGCATGTGTGTGTGCATACACTTTCTCAGTAAGTCCGGGAGTTAGAAATTCATGTTCCTGTAGAACATCACAGAGGTCTAGGAGAATATTTCATATACAAGAGTGACTAGAGAGAGAAGGAGCGAGACAGCAGAGTGGGACAGCAGCAATGAATCATCTATGGTAGCGTAGACTGACCTCAAGCTGCTGCTGTGTTGCTTCCTTTTGTTTTATCCAAACAGTTCTTACAGAAAACCATTTTCGTGCTGCTCTTCTGTTCAAAGGCATTTGATTATTCTTGGAATCCATCTCAAGTAGACGAGCAAACAAACAAATGTATGAAATTTAGGACATGCTGTGCATCTGTTCACATTCTGCTGCTTCCCTTTTTGTTTCCACTGTGAGAGAATTTTCTGCAGCATTAAAATGTACAGACTGCACTACTACCAACATCCCAATGTGACTTGAAACAGCAAATGCATACAATTTTGATATTAGCTTTACTTTTTATGTACCCTGTCTGGCATTTGGATGTAAACTACAGTGAGGTGTATACAAAGGTTATATGATCAAATTTATTAGCATGTCAGATTTAGAATTCAGAATACTTTATTAATCCAAGGGGGAAATTGTATAACATACTTTAAACAACTGAAACTTTGTTTCACATTAGATGTATTGGCAGCATGGCGCTGGGGTGGTTGGCACTGTTGCCTCACAGCACGAGGGTCCAAGTTCAAATCCATGTGAACTTTGAGATTTGCCAAAGAAAAGAGACAGCAGCTCTTCACCTAACCATGTATAAAACTGATGCACTGTTTGCACCTAGTATTTATAGTCATGGTGGTAGTTTACACATCTAGGAGGAGACACAAGCCCAGCTCTGGGGCTCAAAAGCCAGTGTACTCCTAGTGCTGGTCCCAAGGCCAGATAAATTGGGGGGGATCTGTGCTAAATCACATGCAGTTTCATATTGTATATATTACATATTGTATAAAGTGTTTAACTTTGGAGTTATTTATGTTATATATTGCAATTCATACAGACAGTTATATTGTTTATTTTAATCATAGGTTTTTACCTCTCAAATTCATATCTATGCCTTTTTAAATGTGATTTATTTTTATATCTAACTGAGCATCTGTAACACAATACAAGTTCCCCCCCTGCGATTAATAAAGGATTCTGATTCTGATCTGCTGTGGCAGCCCCTCTGGGGGGAAAGGGAAAAGCCGACTGTATCCATTGTCATCATTACATATTACATTTGACTTGGAGCCATACATTTTTAGTGCATTCCTGGTGTACGTAGAAACATAGTAAAGACTTCTTTCCCTTTTCACTACCTCCATCAGTTGAGCTCTGAGAGGAAATCTATTGGCACTGCAAAACACAAACACTGGTTACATGTTAAATTAAATGGGATTTAAGATAATTAAGACACCTGCAGAATGAGATCTAGGCTGCTCACCCAGAAGTATATGCTCCTGCAGGAGCACATCATCAGTGACATTACAAAATTACCCTTTTATCTTACAGTGATTGATATCAGAGAAGCTTAAAATTAATAGGAACAGATGAGACTGAAGAACACAGTAACGCTTAATGTGTTTTCTTTGTGTCTTCATTTGAGAATGTGTCTGTTTCTATATGCTTATACATTGCAGTGTGTGTGTGTGTGTGTGTGTGTGTGTGTGTGTGTGTGAATATTGTGGAAGAGATGGAACATATGCTACCACAGCTCATTCTCCACTGAGCGATGCCCTGTCCTCCCCAGTGATGGATTGAATAAGGGTGTTCATTAATAGATAGCAGCTTCTTTAATAAATGCAGTCGTTAGCTGCATTGTGGTTGGGTTAGTCTGCATTTTACAAGCTAATCAAGCCTTCGTTCACATTCCCTGTTAAAGCTATTCTAAAGCTTATGAATTTTGTTTGTTTTAAATGCTTGTAGATTAATTAAGAAAATATATTAAGTTTTAAGTTTCACAGATTTCATAGATTCACAGTTTTTTTTCTACTCTTAAATGTCACATCATTTATCTCCATAATTTGATGCCACATTTGACATTGCTATGCTTGTCTTTTTTCCTCTGTGATCAATAGTTTCGCCCACTATTGTCAGTCTGTTAAGTGTTCTGTGTCACATTTCCATCCCATTCCCTGTCTTATCACTTAACAAGCTCCCTGCAGTTGCATTACGACCACTAAAGGTGCATATCCCTGAAAAGCCCCAGTTTCTTCATGAATGCTGACCTGACCCGACCTCACTTAATGTGATATGGGACTAGATGCCATTGTCATTTTTTATTGCAAATTAGATGACTAAGAACCAATGTACGCAGTTGATTCCATAATATCCCTAATTTTTTTTTTTAACCAATTCCAGCAACAGCAGATGGCAATAGCAGCAGACACAACATCGTGTCACCATGAAAATAAATAATCCCATGATCAGTTTTGTTTTTGTTTTGTGCAGATCACATGAATAGTTACAGAGATATTGCTAAAAATGTAAAACTTGTACAGGAAACACCACCTTGTGGCCATTCTGTATTTTCAAATACACACATCTCAGAGGTCTATCACTGCATCATATATTTTTTGCATTATCACACTCACATGAAGGATTTGTTTCAGCAGAGGTGGCACAGTGTCAACATGAACATATATGATCAATTTAATTTTTGTTTAGTGCAGATCAGATGAGTAGTCACAGAGATATGGGTAAAAATGTGCATTTAATAGGGTTGAAAAGGCTACATGAGGTGATTTCACCGCTAAGTTTCTCCTTTATTGAAGGTGTGCTATCATTAAATCATCCATTGTAAATCTTAAGGCTTTTCTTCTTTCATAGGTACTGCAGCACATCTTAAATCCAGCTTTCCTGTATAGCTTTGAGAAGGGGGAAGGTGAGCAGCTGCTTGGACCCCCCAACCCTGAAGGAGACAATCCTGAAAGCATTAC
>VUQH01090738.1:5120-19172 GCA_015106775.1 Etroplus canarensis
CGGGGGGGAACCCCCCCCCCCCCCCCAAGTTTGAATGAAACTCCTGTTTTACTCCTGGTTTACAAAGAGAGTACAGTTTGTCAGGATCAAGTTACATCTCTGAACCAATTTCCTCAACTGTTCTCTGACTCACCCCTACTTAAAGATCTAAGAGAGCTTGATGGATCGAAAACTGCGTTTCGTGGCAATCGTCTTATGATTTCCCATCGGCAGACACTCTTTCATATAATACCAGGGCACGTCCTCTTCCGCAGCAGAGGGCACGGACTTGACTTCACTGCATAGTTCAGGAAGTTTATTTACATGCTGTAGTGGGCGGACATTTAAAATAAAAAGTGCTGACTGAATCAAATCAGAACTGCAGCAGAGAAAAGAGAGCCCCAGTTTCCAAAAAGTAACAAGCTTGAAATTTGCAAAACTTGTATCAAAAGGAATCACAGTATTAAGTTAGGTCACTGGTGGCAAATCTCCTCTGCGCATGCAAAGAGTAAAATGAAAACAAAAAGTAAGCACTCCAACCAAAAGAAGAGATTAATCAGTGTTAGACCCAATTCCTTTTTCACTAGCCTTTGATACAAGGCAGCTGTAAGCCATATTTAAACATGTGTACTAAGTTCACAGTTATGACTGCACGACTTCTGAAGCCATAAAATTTTAACTCTGGTTGCCATCTGCTGTTTACAGTTCTTGACAGCGATGTGAAGAGTTGAACATGCAAACAAAGAGAAGTTAAAGCTCACTGTTAAATCAGATACAACTACAATCCCATTGCAAGTGGAGTTTTCTGAAAAACACAACCTCCTTATTAATAACTTAAACAGGCATTTCCTGAGTAAACAGACTCATTAAACATTCAACAGGAACAGAGTACTTTCTCACTCGAGAAAAAAAAAAGTACTTCCTAATGTTTCTGCTAAAACTGTTAGCTATACTCATGCTTCCTTCACTGCTTATAAATAAATAAATGGATTTCTTCTGTTTTTGCACTAACCAACACAAGTAAACGTTATGGGGGGGATCATTTTCTTCTATCAGCTGCACCCTTAGAGAGTCACCACAGCGGATCATCTGCCGCCATCCCTTGCATCCTCTCCTGTCAGGCCAACCCACTTCATGGCCTCCTTCACTACATCCATTCTGCAGTCTTCCCCTCTTCCTCCTGCCTGGCAGCTCCACCTTCAACATCCTTAGTCCAATATATCCACTATCCCTCCTCTGGAAATGTCCAAAACAACTCAATCTCATGTCTGACTTTGTCTCCAAATCGCACTACCCAAATTTTCCTTCTGATGTATTATTTTCTAATCTAGTCCATCCTGGTCATTCTTCTCTGCATCTACAACTCTGTCACCTACAGCTCCACCCCGTGCCTCTTTGACCATACCACCATCTCTAAACCATATATCAAAGATCTGACTACCATTTTGTAAACCTTCCCCTTCACTCTTGCTGCCATCCTTCTGACAAAAAGCACCCCTAACATTTGTCTCCACCCACTCCACCCTGCCTCCACTCTCCTCATCTCCTTTCTTGTGCTGTGTCTGTTGTTTTGGATGTCTGATCTCAAGTGGATACAATACACCCAGTTTCAAATAATGGAGGTTAGAGTATATACACGTTACCCCTCTGACGTGAAAGCTTGGGCTTTAGACAGCTCTAAATACTTCAGACAAGTTTTCCTATTCTTGGCTCAGTATGATTTCACCGAGAGCAGATTCCATTAACATGGTCATCTCAAGCACAAGGCTCTGACTGTGGGCACAGAAGACCCACCCACCTGCTGTTTATACCTTCTGTTTACAAGAGATAGTCAATCAGAAAAAGGTGGCATTAATGCTGAGTGAATGCAGTATGTTTCACATTGAACAAAATGAGGGATGCACCAAGGCCCAGTATAATATAAATAAGAATTATTTTGAACAATAAATCATGCAAAGCTACTCCAGGAGAGTCCAAAATAAAATGTAAAGCTGGAAATGAAATTAAGCCCTTAAGGGTTTTCTGAGCCGATTTCAATTGAACTTCAGTCATTCTGTTTTTTCTGGAAAAAAAAACAAAAAACAACTCAGAATAACATTTTAAACTGAATATATTTTGAAAGCAATATCTGTGTCTGTGTTTTAAAAGTGGCTTCAATAAGTATCATAATTCAGTCAAGTTTATTTTTTATTCTAGAGAGCACATTTCAAAGCAATAAATGTTGACTAAAGTACTGCACAGCTGTTAGGAAAACATCTCAAACATAAGTACACTGTCTAAATATGTATGTCAATTCTTGTTTTTTTATGTAAATAATAAATAATTCTCAAATCAAGCTGGGTTAGACCTCCAAAGAGACCAGTGAAGGTGCAGATATGCTATGAAACAGCAGACTGTTCCAGAGCTGAGGAGAAGAAAAGGCATCCATCTCTTTCTTTTTTAAACCTGGATTTAGAAACAAACTGGAGCTTCTGGCCCAATGAGTTAAGTGGTCTGGCTGGACCACAAATAAACCACTTAATCAGCTTCCTAAACTGTTTAAATTACAACAAGTGATTTTTTTTCAATTTTTTCTTCCACTTATGATAGCTTTTTCTAGATACTGTCGGTCAAAGTTCAGAATGACAGTTATCTAAGACATAATGGTGCACAAAGCTGTTTGCTTCATACGAACCAGACTGATAATTCAGTACATACTTTTGTCATTATTTAAACAGACCATTTAATATTTAAAAAATGCCCGAGTGGCTATAATTTTCATGATAATGGTTCAGGAACTCACACTGCTGCATATAATTGACGAGAATAAAACTGAGCTGTTATTATGAAGTATAGATCCAAATAAACAATGGCTATTAAGACAGTTGCAACATACCACATTCATAATTAACTTAAACTGTCACAGTCAGCAGTGCAATTTCAGGTTCAATTGCACAAAATTTGCACAACATAATATTGTCTCCATTTGCCAACACTGAGGATTTTATTTGTAGGAATAAAATTGATCTTAAGTATCTTTTAGTTTTAGTATCCTCTGACTGCTAGCAAAAGCATGTAGACATAAATGGATTTTATCCTGGATAGTTTGGGCCACAGAGTGTACATGACCCAGCTCAAGCAAATGTTACACCACACATGGGAGTACAACCACAAAAAACATTGCATTTTAATGCAATGTGTCATTCAGGTCATCAAACTACTGCGTAAAGCCAGGATAAAATATAAAGCTGCTGACCAGAACCTCTCTGTAAATACTGCACTTTTTAGGTCCTCAAGATAAGAAAATTATTCACACATGCAAGTTAAGACTGTTATTAGCTGTATGGATGAGGCAAATGCTCAGATAACAGCGGTACAGGACTGAACATACTGTTTATACTATGCAAGTCAATGCCCCACTGTCCTCTGCTCATCTCCTCTCTGTAAACTCTGAAATTCCCTTCCTGCACCTCTCCTGACATTTCAGTTTTTGAGAAGGAGCAGATCTCTTAAGTTTAGAAGGAATTTTTCTTTGATAAATAACTAACACTTAACCTACAAGTGTTTTTTGCACCAGTAATTAGGCCTTTAACAGGAAAATAGCTCAGATGCAGAACACAAGTACAGTCACACTTTTGAAAATTATGGACTCGCCTGGAGTTTTTAATCACTTAATTGTTCATGTTCCACCAGAAAGGGTACTTTTATCAAAATTTACTTTTACCACAGCAAGTAATATACATGTTAAAGAACAAGCTGCCTCCATTCATTTTTTAAAGATGCTTTCTGTCGCCAAGAGCATAACTCAGTTACTCTCAAACTCAAAATACTGTCCAGAAGACCATTTTCAAGTGCCCTGAAATATCTTATGAAATAGGAGAGTTTAATCTGATTGAAGACATGTGCATTAGCTATTTTAACTATGACTGTACCATCCGTCTCCATCTTCACTGTGGCCACTCCATAAAGCATTTCCTGCTCTTCTGCTCTGTTAACTCATCATTGCATCCTTCCTCCCTCATACATCCCACCGCTCTGCCAATCTGTTGAATTGGCAACTTTTCACTTTCCTTCCCATCTACAGAAACCTCCTTCCTTTCATCTCTTCTATATGATACAGCTCTGATCTGATCTCTAATGCTGTCTCCAAACTTGCTTTTCTTTCCTCCATACCTCAGGCAACCTGCTGTGTTAGTGAGGGCCGTCTCCCACTCAAGATGTCTGGGCTTGCAGTTTTCCTCCCCTCCTCCTGCTCCATTGCTGCCTCGCTCCCAGCCCGAATGGGGAACCATCACCTCGTCAGAAAGGGCGTGCAGTGCATGGTCCACAATCTCCATTTTCACAGAGTCATGAGACGACAGGTTCCACAGCGTTCCTTAGGGGAAATTTTAAATATACACAAGATGTTCCTTATTTAAATGCCTATTTTCATTTAATCCATCACAGTAACACTAGGCCAACTGAAAACAAGAAAACATTGGGTAAATAGTATTTCTGTATTTGTGTAGAGGTAAGGAGTACTGTCAACATGAATAAGAGAAAAAGTGAGAGAAAATTAAAATATTTACAAATTGAAGTCATGTTTTTAAACCTGGCAGTCGCAACATATCCTGCAGGTTTGAATATTTGGGTCTAAACTACGAACAGGGTATGTAATACATTTCTGAAATGTAAAAGTAACGTAACCGCTGGAAGCACATTACAGATGACTGGACCAGATAAAGACAAAGCTCCACCGCAGAAGCAGCTCTACACTCTATATGGACTCCTTTTTTAAAAACAGAAGCCAAGACAAACTGCATAGACCAGATCATAGAGCAGGAACAACAGAGAGAATGTGCTCCAGTTTCAAAATTAAAGATCTAGTGCAGACCAAAGACTCCCTGTGTAATACAGAGCCTTGCAATGACAAAATTAACTGTCACAAATACGTAGCAAATCTAAGCTTGTCAATGTCAAAACTTTGCACATTTACACTACTGAGACATGGTCAACACATTGTGGATTATTTTTTTTTAATAAAAGACAAATATATTTTTGCTATAAGGTACTCAGGGCTTTTCTTGGCTCAAAATGGGCCTTTGAGGGGTGACTACGCATACAAGCATGACTGGTCCCACAGATGGCAGTGAAAAGAATAAAGCTATCTGTGCTGTCTTACTTAACAGAAATCTAAGTATTTCTCAGTTTGACATTTACTATGTAAATACATATGTGTGTGTGTGCATATGCGTGTACACACACATACACCTCCCTTACAAAAAGTTAGGGATATTTGGCTTTTGAGTGAAATTTATGGAAAATGTGAAGAGTTCACATTACCGTGATACATCACGAAAGTAGGACATTTAAGTAGAAGCATGCAGAAGTGATTTCCTTATCTTGAATAATTATATTGAAACAAAAGCCAACAACAGTGGTAGGTATAGCACAACAAAGATGTCAATGTCTCAGTAATTTGTCATGTGCCCTTCACCATCAATTACAGCTTGACTTCTGTGACTCTTCCAGTCTCTCTGCATCTCTCTTGCAACCTGCTGATGACACTCTGTGACATAAAGCTCAGTGGTCACTTCCCTCTGAGAACATCCTGTTTGAAGCCTCGCAATATCGAGGTACTGTTGATCAATTGTTAGGTGTCGTCTTGGTCTCATGATGTCAAAATGTGAACAGCATGATGAAGAGAACTGTTTAAACACCAATTCTAATTGAATCAGAAAATGTATAGGTCGATTCATGGATCAAACACCAGTTGTGAATTTTGCTGTTAAGCACCTTGTTAGAGAACAGCAAGTTATGCAAGAAGTACTGAAACACTGAATAGTTGGGTAAGTGCATTCAAACGTGTACAGAAGGTCAAATTAAGTTCACCTGTAAAGGGTTATAGTGCATTTTATCCTGTAATTTCACCCGGAAGTCGAATAGCCTCCATGTTTTGTGAGTAGTGTATATGCGCGCGCACGCACGCACACAAACACACACACACACACACACACACACACACACGCGCAGGAAAAACTCTGTGGACTATATGCAAATGAACGCATCAATCACAAAAAATATTTTAAAACACCTGGCTGTACTAGGCTATTAAGTAAACAGGTGTGTTGCATTATTTCTAAGTGACATAACACCAACAAGTGATGGCACAGTAATAGGGTGGGTAGCTCCATCATCTCACAGCAAGAAGGTCATGGGTTTGAATCCACACTTTGTGTGAAGCTGGCATGCTCTCCCTGTGCCTGCGTGGTTTCTCTCCAGGTACTCCAAACACATGCAGGGTTAGGTTAATTGCAATTCTAAACTGGCTGTAGCTGTGAATGGTTCCCTGTCTCTCTGTGTTAGCCCTGTGAGAGACTGGAGACCTGTCCAGGTTGTACCTTGCCTCTACCATTATAGCAGCTGGAATAAGCTCCAACCCCCTGGAACCCTGAATTGGCATAAGAAACTGGAAGGATAGATAATGCCAGCTTAATGTGGTAAGGTCAAGAAAAACCTGTCTGATGTTCTCTTGTTTCACTTTTGGTTGCCGTTATATCCCTTTGTCTTTTTCACCTCCTCCAGCAGTGGACTCATTTTCTCTTCCCTAGTAGCTACTAACAACTTTTGGGAAAAAGAAAAGCACTCTATTCTTTGGTTGTGCAATCAAGTCTTCATTTTCTCTAGAGATTTCACACCCTGAGACAGACAGATCTGGACTGTGACAGTGAGGTCAACAGGTAGCCAATGTAAACCTGGAAGGTGTCATGCCAGACACCACGCAATTAACATTTATTTCACGATAAGTTAAAGGAAAAAATATGGATTACTGCCTAATGCACATTTTAAATGCTGTCATGAGATAGTTATGGTTATAGTTTGCATATTTCATGTGTTAGCGTAAACTTTGCCTCTTCATTTAACAGAAGTTCAATTTTAAACCCAAAGTGGACACACTATTGCTCTGTACTTTGTTGTATACACTTTAGGTTTATCTTGGCTTTTTGAAGCATTCAGGACTTAATTTTTCCAGGGAGCTGAATGGTCCTTGGTGGGGCTGTTGCCAGTTGGCAAACCGAACTGCTTCATGTTGCAAAATCATGTACAATAGCTAAAGAAAGTGGCGGTAAGTGTAGACTTTATCTAGTATGAAGATTTACATTGGCGCACACATCATCAAACTAATAATAGTCACTTTAACAAAGGTAAAACAACAAATCACACTGAAGTCTGATCCCTAAGTCTGACAACTGATTTACAAAGTTTATGCATGTGTATATGCCTCTAACCTGTGATAATATCTGTGAGGTCCTGGTCGCGGGTCTTCCTCAGCAGCCTGATCAGAGCAGGCACGCCATCACAGTTCTTGATGGCAATTTTATTGTCTGGATCTCTGCCATATGAGATGTTCTTTAGTGCGCCGCAGGCTGCGTAGTGAACCTGTAACATAGAAACAACCACAGCTTAATGAGCCATTAGTCACGACGGAGTACTTGAATGCACTGA
This sequence comes from Etroplus canarensis, assembly GCA_015106775.1. Taxonomy (NCBI): domain Eukaryota; kingdom Metazoa; phylum Chordata; class Actinopteri; order Cichliformes; family Cichlidae; genus Etroplus; species Etroplus canarensis. The sequence continues at coordinate 12,564 of VUQH01090738.1, forward strand.
TTTCAAATACATGAGTGGTAGCAGGAACCAGTGCCCTGACCTTGTAACTGTACTGCACACGTTAAATGAGTCTTGGCAGAGCTACTCATACAAGTAATTACTAAAATTAGAGGTAAATTAGTTAGCTGTCTTTCCCACATATTTTCACATTAAAACAATGTTAATGGTGACTTTTTTTGCTCATTTCCAGGTCCATATTTTTATTCTTGGACTTTACTCAAGTAGCTTTGCATGATGCAGAGTTTAAAATGATCCTTATTTATTCTATACTGGGCATGTGCAGCCTCTCAGTTCATCCACTGCCTGAAAAAATGCCATTTCAGCCCCTCCCACTTCAAAGCAACCCTTAGGTGGGTGGGTTTCTGTGCATGAGATAACCATATAAAGGATCTTTGCTCTCACTGACATCACACAGAGCCAAGAAAGGGGGGGAAAAAAAAAAAGCTGTCTGAAACTGACAACAAATATCTCAGCTATATCTTTGTGTATTTTGGCCAAAGTATTACACTACGAATGCCAAATGTAGGGAGGTGGAGAGAGCATCTGTAACCAAAACTGAAAAAAATGCTTTTACACGATTAATATTTGAGATATTAGTGTATGTGAATTATGGTTATCAACAATATGCTGTATCATGGCACCTCCAGATAATACAGCAACTTTATTTCAGCACAAGCTTTTTTCACTTTTGATTTTAAACTTATACTACAGTTACAGAAGCTAGTTTTTTCACCATACACACAAACACACACACTGCATGGAATCTTTCACACCACTTTAAAATATTTAGAGGATGCAGTCGCTGTCTGACCATTTCCTCAGTCAGCCAGTTATCTCTCTCTCTCTCTCCCACACACACACACACGCACCAGACTTCAAACCTGTCACTGGCCGTAGAGCATGAAATGTGAAATTAAGATGCTTCTTTAACTCAGGACTGGAATGCATGATGTGGTTTGTCTGGTAGTGCCCATACAAACATCAGCAAAATTTCACCACAAGCAGGCCTAAAATGAAAGGGAACTGCAGAAAAACCACCGAATGTTTTGGCCAGAACCACATTTAGAATGAATGTCAACCTCGGGGATTTGAACAAGATGAGTCCAATACCTGCTGCTTATTTTTACTTTTCATTCATTCGGTATTACAGATGAGTTTTCAGTTCACCTTGTCCTCACAGCCTGAAATACACTTCATCCCTTAAGCCCCACTTTTAGCCCAATCATAGCAAAATTCCAGAACAGCAAATCGTCAAAAAGAAAGCCATGGAGGAGAAAAAAGAAAAAAAAAAAACACAGCAAACTGACCTCTTTGTTTGGACTGTCGAGCATAGAAACCAGTGCTGGAATGCCTTTCAGACGACGCACATCAGACTTCACCTGCAAATCAAAAGAACAGATAACAGCAGTGATATGAATAGGGGTTTGTCAGACTTTATCAGCCTAGCAACACACAAAAAACCCATAAATAATGATACAAAACAATTATTAAATCAAGTCAGAAAATACAAGCAAGGGACGAGAGGTAGGATATCAGGTAACACACAAGAAATATGCTGGAAAATCCTCCAAAAAGCAGTAAAGACCTCAAGTTTTCCTCAAGTCATTGGAAACATTAAAAATAGCTATGTCGGCTGTGGATGTTTTACAAGTTATTAGCTTTGATTGTGCCAAAGCTAATATTTGTAAAGCTTTGTGACAAGCTGAAGTTCTAACACTGGTCTGTTCTATTACTTATTGTAATAATTTTCAAGTGTTTTGGGTCCTAAAATATAAGGGGGAACACAGTTAACAGCATATTTCCTTTTAACCCATACAGTAGATAATACACGGCATCTACCCCATCACATAGTACTACATTTTGGAAGTAGACATTAAGAACACAAATGTATACTTGCAAACATAAGGTGTAATTACATAAAAACAAAACAGAAGGCAACAATTACATACAAAAGGAAAAAATATCCCAAATGTATAAAACAGTTATTGTTTAACACCAATACTTAGCCCATGCTACAAACCACATGGTAGAACGAGGATCACCCTGTATCTGCCTTCTCCCACCCTAGAAGGACCCCATTTTTATTCTATTATAAATACAATGTACCGGCAAATCTAGAACAAGGAATACATAAAAAACTCCTCACAATGCACAGAGATTTCCACCCAAAATCCAGCACCCTGAGGTTCTATGAGCAATGCAAAGAGGGAGGGCAATGTTTGGTGAGTGTCAGAGCCGCGATCTGGGATGAAATGAGGAGCATCCATGAATACATCAGGAAGATGGCCCCCTGAAATGAGCTGCTACACGAGTACCTCAGGCACCTGAAGACAGACAGTGATGAAGAACAGGGGGACGAAGTATTGTGGAACACAAGCCCCTTTATAAAACACACCATTGACAGAGGAAGTACCTGACATCAACAGATCCTACCATTAGATATAAACGGCATGTCAATAGGACAGCAAAGTATCTCTGATCATGACAACACAAGAACAGACCCTTAGCACCACATCCATAGAAGCAGAAGTCTCCCACAGCTGACAGATCCCAAGCTGTAAGCTGTGCAAAAGTGCTCCACAGACAGTCCAGCACATAGTAGCAGGATGTAAGATGCAAGCTGGGACAGCATACACTGAGAGGCACAACCAAGTAGCTGGAATAGTGTGCAGGAACATGTGTTCCACAAAATGGATAAAAAGTCCCCAAGGCCCAAAGGAAGACACCTCCAAAAGGTGGTCAAGAACACGACTTCATGTTCCAGAAAGAAAAGCAGCTGCTGGTCAACCAACCAGACACAGTGGTGGTTGATAAGGAGCAGAAGACCACAGTTGTAATAGATGTGGCAACCCGAGCTGACAGCCACATCTGAAAGAAGCAGCACAACAAAACTGAGAAGTACCAGGGGCTGAAGTAACAACTGGAACAGATGTGGAAGATAAACTCCACAGTTTTCCCAGTGGTAATAAGAGCACTAGGAGCTGCAACCCGCTAGTAAAAAGTGATGCATCTTGATCCTGGATATTTTTTTCCAAGTCAAGTCAGAGATGGCCAGGTGGCAGCCATTTGTTTAACTGCATCAAATGATCCTAACGTAACTGAAGCCAGTTTCAAATCGAAGATAGTTGTCATTTTTCAAACGTTTTAAGACTGACTATATTATTCATCAACACCCTGAAACAAAGATCCCGACCCAAATCTAAATCTTTTGCCCATATCAGCGTAACTTCCTGTCTGGCTGCTTGATGTATGACAGCAGATTAAGAACATTCTCCATGATTCTTAAACTTCATACAAACATCTTCAGACCACAGTTAATAGAAGCTACCACTGGCTGGTGGGTGAGAAAATCATTTTCGTTAACTTAAAAAAAAAAAAAAGACTTTTAAAAGAGATTAAAAGTAACAGAAATGATAGCGTACATACAAAAATAACATAAAAATGAACAGGAAACGTCCTTAGGTTTAGCCTTTGTCAATGTGCTCCAATCTGTCAACACGACAAGCATCAGGAGGCTTTGGTGCATATGTTTGACACTGGGATGTCTACATGGCAAGTGTAAAAATTAAAAAAAAAAAATACAAAAACTATAATAACCCCACTTGAGACTTGATACTCTACCTTTGAAGACTAGTTTGCTGTATGTTGGACTTCTTTAATACAAGCCTTAAAAGGACAAACAAAGAAATGAACTTGTATATCGGGATCCACTTACCTTATCATTCTTATAGGTAAGATGCTGCAGGTAAGCAGCTGCATTGCTTCTAACTGGGTCCAGTCTGTAGTTGAGCATAGCAATGACCTCAGGCAGCTCTGGCTGACGCCAGCTATCAGGGCCAGGGCCTTTCCTCAGAGTGCTGTCCAATGAAGCCATGCTTCCTCTTTCGCCCTGAGCCAGCGGTGCACCACCAACCCAGTAGGTCATGTCAGCATCCAATGTGCCCTCATAACTCCTAAGGGAGAAAGGGAACATTTGAGAAGGATATGGCTAAAACCAAAAACGTTACGCAGAACTTTTTTTTTTTTTTCCTTACTTTGTGTCTATTCACTAGTGTTTTAGGCAATTGTGGAAGGCCAAAAATCACAACTTACCCAGTCCTGCGAGGTGGCCCACGAGGAAAAGCCTGGTAGTTACGGGGCACAGTGCTATAGTGCATTGGATGTCCCATGCCATAGTCAGGCTCATCAAATCCCATGCTGCGTTGATCATCCTCCAGACCATACGGCTCTGGAACAAACCTCGGAATGGAGGAAAGCTCCATAGCACTTCCCATAGGCCCAACCTACAGAGACATAAGAACTGAAGCTACATACCACCTGATTCGGAAAACTCATCCAATGTCTTAAGCATGTACTGCAACAAGTAAAAGCTAATGGTCCGCTCACACAGGAAACTGCATCATTGTTTTAAATGAGCAAAGTGCAGTGCAGAGCTTAGAAGTTTACACATTTACACCATGATAATTCAATTAATTTTAATTTGGACTGTTGCACTCTGGGAGACAAGTAAAAATCTAGCTTCAAGCCAGCAGCAGGCACAGAAGGTAAAAGTTATCATGTGTACAAATTCCTTCAACTCCCCTGAATGAATAAATCTGTGTTTGTACCAAAAAATCATAAGGAAAGACTTTTCTTGGAAACAGGTTTCTGCTCCAGTAAACATGTCAGGTAGCTTCTTGTAGACAAACCATGTGTATAAAAACACCCTAGATCTGAGGTGAAGCTTTCAGGCAGAATATTTTACTGGCATACTGCCTTAGTTTTGAAAACTTCACCTGTACTCTTCTGTGCTCTGTGGCTCCCTAGAACAATGCATCTTGTACATATGTCCCTTAAAGAAAAAAGAAAAGTGAAAAATCAAAGGAGGCAATGATTACTTAACACACCTGTGGTTGAGCTGCATAGTGGTCTAGCTGGTTCCTACTGGGGGCTCTGTAGTTGGGATCCAGAGTTCTGTACCCATCTGGATGAACCGGTCTGAAAAGAAGACGATTAAATCTAAATGTTATCTTGAAAAAGTAAAACACTAACTACAGCCCTTGAAGCCTAGACAAGCTGTGCCAAGATAAACAAGAATTTTAACAAAGATGGCACCTGTAGTGATCATCCATGCGAGCTCCCCTGTTAAGGCTAGTGTAGGTGTCAGATGGAGGTCCAGCACGGTAGTCATCATAACCTCCCACTGGTCCGTATTGGTAGTTGCGGGGCACAGTGTAAGTGGGGTAGTCCATTGGCATACCACCTCCGGGGCCCTGCCTGTAGACTCGGTCTGCAGGTGAAGCATATCCCAAACCTGTCACAGAGCCACCACCATCCATGGACAGTGTGTCTGACACAGAGGGGATGACTGTGCGAGTGGTGGTGGTCTTTACTACTTTCTTTACCTTAAAAGGGGAAGATGAGACAGGCAAAAGACTTCATATAAAAGTCAAATATCAACAAGTATAAAAATTCCCACTTTACATAAATCATCCAAAGGAGGTCTTGCAATAAACCACAACATCAACAAAATTATGCAAGACTGAATTCTTTCTTTGAAACCAGTTTAGCCAGAATGCCACTCCTGCCCTCGCAGTAGTGTTGCAAGTGCCTTCATGAGCGACTGCCATTTGGATATTGCGGTTACCGTGGTTTCTGTGCGCCGCGTGGTCCCATCTTCACCAGTCTCTACAGAGACAACAGGTGGCGTCTCCTGAGGTTCCTCTTCCACTGTGAAAGACTCTTGTAGCACCTGACCAGGCTCCATCCTAAACTGCACACATGTTTCAGAGTAAAACCCAAATGTAGGTTCCAAGCCGAGTAACTCTTGGGTTAACTTTGGCTCTGAAAGATGCTTACGTGATGTGTCCCGTTGATGTAACCCTCGTTCAGTGTCAGCCTCTCTATGTCTGCATCACAAGGAATGCGGCCGTTCTGAAGAGAAAAAGAAGTACACATGACTTGGTCCAACACACAAACTGCATGAAAGAGGAAAATGTGTAGTCATGAGCAAATACACACAAAACCACTGACAGAGTAGCTTTCTTTTATTTTGGTACCATCTTGGCCAGGTCTCAAGGGACTTTTACCCATTTTAATATGGGTAAATAAATAAATATCCAGTACTGTGTAACAACAAGCAACTCAAGTGCATCCTGACCAAATAAACAAAAGTGAAAGGGCAGCAACTGTCTTTAACTCTTCAACTTTTGTAACTTTAAGCAACTTTAAAACCCAACATGCTTTTTTAAAAAGAGCTGTCAGTGACAGCGTAAGTATGTAAACACTCAAATTTATGAATGAACATGACGGTAGAGTGAACAGATGAAGAAAATTAGTCTTCGTGAGTAATCGTGAGCAACACAGAGAGACAAAAAGTCTTCCTCTTGCAGTCAACACCATCCACATTGCCTGCACAGGAGTGGGTGTGATACATTTCCCATTCCAGCCACAGAGGGTGCTCTCTCTCTACTAGGATCTCCGCAGGTTTATTGCCACTACTATGGGAATTAAGGCGGCACAGTCAAGGGCAATTACTCAACATTGATTTAGAAATAAAAGACTTTTGTCTCATTCTGATAGAAGTGTCATATTCACAAATTTTACAAAAAAAAAAAAAAGATAACTGGC
>VUQH01090741.1:3658-25338 GCA_015106775.1 Etroplus canarensis
ACACTTTTCTTTTCTGATCTCTTCAGCTAAGTTTAACTCACTTCAATTATCACATTCCAAATAATTACTTAGAAGAGGATCTATAAAGGACACTTAATATAGCTTAGTCAGAAATGAATTTCTAAACTGAATGTGAGGTTAGTGTCTTGAGCCTTAGGGTTTGGGGTATTTAATTCCTGGAACCTAGCTAGCTGTTTTTCTTCCTGATTTTACACATACCTGAATCCTTCTTGCTCCCCTTGCCTCCATCTCTGTTCTTCTTCAGCACTGCCTTGAACATTGCAAGATTCCTGGAATCCTTTCTGTAGAGCCCCTGAAGGTAAAGAAAATAAAAATATTTATTAACTCACAGCTACAGCAAGATAAGTGAAATGCATTCACTGTCAGTCACACAGACCACTCTATATCCATTCCTTGAACAAACAGAGGCTGTTTTCTCTATTCACCTGCAAATAAGAAAGCCAATTGTACACAAGGCCCTTTTTAAAAATCAAAAGCAAGCCAAAAAAGATCAAACCTGTCCTTAAAATCAGAACATAGCAATGGCAAAACTGTTTATATCTGCATTTCTATCTGTTTAGCTGGCACTTGTCTGGGAGTGTTCCCACAGCACTCCCAGTCCTGCAGGTCATCAGTGAACGGGGGCATGGAAAGAATGTTCTAATATTTAAACAGAAAAGGACAAGTTCTGCTATCTTGTTATGCAGGAAAACACTCAGTCAAATACCCTGAATTCCACATGCAATTGATGCTATGTGGCTGTACATGAGTGTTTACAATTGATATCCATGGTTCCTCCCAAGCCTATGTGCATTTTGAAACCTTAGAGTTAATCGGTATAACATAAACTCAAGGTCTAGCCTGGATGTGATTGTTTACTTTTTGATTATTTATAGTCTTCATGTAGCTGGACAACGGTAAAAACATTCCAAAGACAGCACTGGCTAAAACAGTGAATTGTGTGGGATTTTTGGTTACCCTCTAAACACATTACGGGCTCTTATAATGTATTCTGCTGTATTAATAGCAGCAGAGCAATCTTTTCAATGAAGAGAAACAAATTTGTTTAACCAAATAAGGATATGTTATGTGCAAACAAAACACAGTTCTTAACCCAGAGGCCAGGCTTTAAAATCTAGGTCTTCTTTCTGCTTACAAAGGGAAGGTACTGTTTCACCCTTTTTTACTGTTGATGGTGTCAGATCAAACTTTCTGAGTAAGATCCTCCACCAATTTGGTTATGAGAGACGGAGGTGGATGGTGGAAAGCAGTCCATTTGTTTAAACTTGAGGTCAATGCAGTTTCAAGATATCACATAGTTTTTGAATTTTTTTTATTCTGATATATTGAGGGGAAACACACTTGCAAAAAGTCAGTTCTTTGCAAAGTCTAACTTAACCCTGTTATTTATGCTCTACCTTTTTCTACTGCCCCACGTGGTTACATATGCTTAGAAATTTACAGGTGTCTAAATCTAAAACCTTGACGTGACAAAAAAGAAAAGGCCTAACAAGAAACGCACCTGGTTTGGCATAGAATGAAATAGATTTGATGATGGCCTTTATCCATATCTGTAGAGAATATCCCAGTTCATGGCAGCAAAGCCCAGAATTCAGTGGAACTGCTGTTATGTGGGAGCTAGTTGTTCATCTCCACAGTAACAATAAACATCACCCAGGTTAACCCAAAGGAAATGAGAAACACCCTCTTAAAACTCCAAAAGCCAACATGACAAATTCCTTCCAACCTCTCCTCCCCTGTTACAGCCACCGGATGGACACACACACACTGAGAGAATGAGGTGCCACCTTTTCAGCCATCACGTACAATACATCACTTTTAATTATAAACTAGGTGTCTATTAGCAGTTTGCATCAGGTGGGGAGTTACGACGTACATTTTACTGGAAACAAAGCCAAGCATGTGTCATCACTGTCTTAATGACAGCAGAACACCACCACAATCATGATATCATTACTAACAAACCGTGAACGTTTTAGCTCCAGGGAGAGAAAATGGCGAAACATCACTACATACTATAACAGTGGAAAAGAGTGATTTGAAACACGCAGGCCCATTCTAGTCCACCGGTCTCAACTATGACACAAGGCTGCAGTAGCTACTGGTGGTCACAAATCAAGAGCTGGTTTCATTAGCAACATGTCAATTATTTTCAATGCTTAAAACAGCTTAAAATATTATGGGCGTGACAAGAACAAGAAGTATAATAATTTTCAGGATAAACCATTTTGGTTTGAGTATCTTCATTAAGTCTTTGTCATAATCACGAGCAACATTATGTAGCGGTGTTCCTTAAGCCGTGGCTTGTTTTACTGGCAGTAGAGGTGGGGAATTCTTAATAACGTTGATGAAATCAAAGTTTACATCCCATGATATCAAAAGTATTTCGATCAACATCAAATGCAGCCATGCTTGAGGTATAGCAGCGATGCAAGTTTGACATTTGTAAAACAGTCTCCTCAGAAAACAGGCATGGAATGCATGGTATGCAGAACGGTTGGAATAAATATTCCTTAACCCTATTCCTGCAGGACCTCAATATATCAATGTCCCAGATAAGTTTCGTGTACTGGTCGTCTATATATTGATCACTTACGGTGTTTTCATTCACTGCTGGTTGTCTAGCTGGTCATATAGCTGGCAGTACTAGGGTTAAGACCTTAAAATCAGGCCCATCCTAGTGCATTAAGCTACGTTTGGATATTAGCATGGCCCTTTACAAAGGGCCTCTCAATATTAAAACAGAGCAGTTGGAAGCCTTACAGTCGTTTATTAATCCCAGGGGGAGGATTGCAAAAAGTATTCTGATTCTGATACAGAGGCTCACAGGTCTTTACAGACACACAATGGTTTGAGATATAAAAAGACTTGATATTTACACTGATAATGTACTCACGGTACTGCTGCTCTTGTTTATCTGAACAACAGGCAAATTGTCAAAAGGCTTAAACTGATCAACTAGAGGTATACACAACAAAGACCTCATCATGCCCACTAGGGCCTTGCAACATAATGATATATAATGGATGACCAAATAAAAACAGCCATCACTTAATATTCCTCTCTGTTGTTTATTTTGAGGTTTCACAAAGTACAATATCGTTATCGTGATGACTTATACTGGGGTATGAAATTCTGGTCATATTGCCAAGCCCTATTTCCCACTGCTAGCATTTAAACCAGACATACATGTCAGCACTGCAGCCTTCACATGGGCTATCTGTTACTTTGGAAAAGCTCGAGGCAACAATAAAACTGACTCCAACCTGTGGTACAATGTCAGGAAAATTTCAGTTCTAGAAAAGAGAAACTGGAGCCCGGGCTGGTTGAAAGGTGCCTCAGGTTTTGAAGTGTATGTTTTCCAGGTCGTTCCCAATGTGACACGGTTCAAATCCAGACAGGTTGTGAAAAAGAAAAGATCTACACCTGCACAATGCTGTCATGACATGTGGTTAATGGGGCCAGCAAACCATACCACAGTCATCTGAGAACATGCCTATATAGAGAACGGAAAGAGGATTGTTTGTCGTGATTCCCTCTGGTGGGGAAGCGTTTCACAAACAGTGGAGGTTAGTGAGTTAGCCTGCTTTGCTCTTTATTAGGTTGCAAACAATAGAGAGCGCACTCTCAAACTCAGATCAGCTTCCAGCACTGGAGCAAGCCGCTATTTTCCACCCAATGCGTTCATCTCTTTCCTGTTGATATGCCCTGCCAGCTCTCTTCATCAACTGATTCTACATGAATGATCACTCTCAGATTTCCACACTGTTGTCATAGCAACATGGAAATTCTCACTCTGGACTGACCTTCAAGCCAGTTTATCAAACACTGCCTAGACGTGAACTAGTGACACCTGAAAATTCTCATGAAATCTGTAATTATCTCTTTATTTGTGCTCCATTCACTGAGTGCAGGAAACAGACCTAGGCTGGCCTGTGAGTTCAAGGGTCCATAAACAATGGCAAGTTAGCTAACAAACCTTTGAAAGAGGAAGTGTAGGGAGTAGGTACAGAGGAAAGCAGACTCTGAGTGTCAGCCACTGTAAACAAAAGGTTATTATTCACACTAATGTGAGTGGAAGAGAAATAACAAAAGAACACATATTTTTCTATAACTTGCCTGCCGGTTTGGCTCACGTATTTCCTCCCCAGTCTCTTCCGTGCACCAGCCTATGGGAAGCAGACCTTCATCTTGTAATTAGGAAAATACCTTAAAATATTAATGGCTGATTTTAAACACTGATTTTGTTTTTTTAAATTTTAACTCACAAACACATTACACAAGTATGTTTATAGTTCACTGAACAGTGAAGATTTTGTTTTCTATTTAGTTTAATAGCTGACGATTCCTCACCTTTTTATATGAATTACTTTGACAAAACACTACTAATTACATTCAGTTTAAACCAGACACTGTATATAAAAATGGATACACGCACATGCCATCCACTGTTTTTGGACTCCAAAACAGCCTTGATTTGAGAATAATGCCTGCCATCTTGGTTTTTTGGAAGAGGTGATGATATTTGGAGAATGTGAAGTGCTAATTCGCGCAAGCTTTGATAGCAAAGTGCATCCATAGACTCTACAGGTGCATCCCACAGCACACCTGTCAACATTTATAATTAAACGGGCAAATTAAATGACCCTTTCTTTTTAAAAGTTCCCATAATAACCATCAGGAAACTGGTGATGTGTGAAATGAATCTGGTATGTGTTTGTAGCATCTCTGCTTTTCTGATGATGCACTTTGTAGATGGTCCCTGCACACTTGTCTCAGCGTCTCTTTCCAATCGCAGACAACCAATTTCATCAGACTGTTCAGATTGAATCATTTTTAACGAAAACGGTTGAAACTGGTCTACATTTGGAAAAGTTTTCGAGTCCAGAAGCTTGAAACGATTACTATCTTTGTAGACTGTGCCGAAGTAAAAAAACCCCCACCTGATTATGCACAGCCAAAGAGTCACCCGCACGGCTCAACTCTCCCTTATTTGATCTCCTGTGTATTTTAAGTCTCACTTTTAATGGCATCTTTGCAGTAAGGGCAGCTAAAATGGCCAAACAACAGCTGAGACAGCAGCTAATTCATTGCTCTGCCTGCACAGAGATCAGCTGCACACACCCCTTGAATCAGGTTGTGGGTCGACAGGTTGTGCTGACAGATACACAGAAACTGTACTTAGTGTGAGAAATGTGTGTGGGGACTGTATTTCATAGACAATCTGGCACTTTGGATAACATTTAAAAAAAAAAAACACACAAAACTTACTGGTTATTTAGAATAAGCGGAATACACTAAAATGTGAGGGTCTTGCAAGTTCTGGAAGTTTCCCAGGAAAAATGGCAACATCAGAGACCACCAGGAGATGATCTTAAAATAAAGAAAAAACCCAGGAAAAATGTGAGTGTTGGCAAGTATGTCACCTGCTATCAAGTGCCAAGTATTATGATGCTCACCGAAACAAGCACAGACTCCTTAGATATCCTTTACAAGTAAGCGCAAACTAAATCATGTCATTTGTTTAGTGTGTGATTTCCTGTAATATGAGATTACAAGATTAGAAATCCTCCATTAAAGACAAACACCACAAATATGGTCAAGAGGGTCCAGGTGATGTTTAGAAGGCAGCTATAGGCCACAGCCCCTAGTGTCAGCACCCACTTGCCATTTGAAGGTGTTGTACCCCATGCATGACCTTAGTTCTTAATGCCATTTGTTTAGTCACAAAAGAAGTTGACAGTTATGAAGTGGGAATTTGTTACAGGGATGGAAAAGGTTTTGTACAAGACTGTAAAAATGTTAACTTCTGCTCCAAAGTTGGGAGTGTGTGGTAAGTGACTTGCATTTGGAGCCCAACTCAAGAGGACATTCAAGGAACTACATTTCATGATACTTCTGCATTGTTGCCATTTTTTGCCGTTTTTAAAACGAGGTAAACAAAATTGTGTGGCTTGCGCAAAAGAACCAAAACTATGAACAAAAACTGTTAAAAAAAGTTTTAGCAGAGCGCTCTATAACAGGAATGATGTGGTATCACAAAACTTACAAATGTCAGCAAATCAGTTTATGTGGCTGTATCTTGGAAGGCCAAATGCAAGCATGATAAATGATTTTTCGAAAGAATATGAAACAGATAAGATAAATCTGAAGAGACCAAACAGTGTACTAAACAAGCTCAAAAAGAAAAGAAATACCAGTTCATATGTATAAGAATGTGAACCAACCACTGCTCTCTGGTCACCGTTTGAATCAAAAGTCCAAATAGTTGCAGCAGCCTTGAGGATATAGCTTTCTTAAGTAATTCAAACTCCTGATAGAGCCACTTGGACCAGAGTGTATACTAGGGGCATAGACTATTAACCAAATCTGTTATTTGCTTCCTGCAGCTGCAATTCACTTAGTAAAAACATTATAATATTCTCATTGTTAAAGTTTGTATAGTTAAAAAAATGTAATTACACAAAATCGGTGGTATATAATATGGTGTTCACAGTGCACAAACTTTTTCAGGATGTAAAGAAGCCTTTGAAGAATCAAGAAACTAAATGTGTATTTTGATATCATGTTGCTAGATTATTTAAGAGAACATTTTTCAAAACGAAATGGTGAGAAAACAGGTTGCTACCTCTGTGTTTACTTAAGGCTGGTAGGAAATCACTCTGGTTCATCAAAGGCAGTGGCAGATTCGAGCCTGGAGCAAAGTAAGCTCGTTTCTTCTTGAGGATGCCAAGCCACATGGCTCACCATAAAATTAAAAAGGATATGATGTACTTATAGGACTGGTATGGGAAGTTAAAAATAGGGGATGATAATACCCAACATTTTTAAACAAAAGGTGATATTCACAATATTCACAGAAAGTCCAGAGTCTCTGTTGCACTGAGAACCTTTTATCTATCACCTAAAGCATCTTTGCGGTATTAGCCCTAAACAAGTCTAACACTGCAAAATTTTTATATCATAGGTTTTGCTAACTCACACCGCACATTACAATTTTTCCCTGACATTTCCAAGATGGTCATTAAGAGCCCTAAGCCCAACAATAAATGCTATGTCAGCAATGAAAATGAGTAAACCTGTGTAGTTTTGTTCATCTACCGTTGCTCTAGAAGTGTTGGGGCATGTTTAATAGTTTCTGATTTTAAAGTTACACTTCAGGCTCAGAAAACTGACTAAACCTGAAATGAGAAAGCTAGACAAGACATACAGTGAACTTGATAAACACGCATGAGTTAACGTGCACATGGTTTGCCCTCTTCACACTCCTCATCAGTGCAAAAGCACTAATTCCAGACTGACTAACACTATCTCAGAGTTGCCATTATTAAATCCCATTATCACTAAAGATTAAACTTTATCACTCTATTACCAATTTGCTGTAGTGCTCGAGAGTTAATGAACATCTGCGGCAAAAATTAATAAAGCTGGGCCATTGCTACTTAAACTATATTTGGTTTTTACTTTCAGGAAAGACTGGTATTTGGGTAAGAGTAAAACATTAACAAGTACTGTTTAAAGTCTACAGGAAGTCTACGCAACACGTGGAGATGCCATCTCTATTTCAGTTTATCAGTCAGAGGGTCACACAGAGACTTATAGGAATGTACCAATAAAGTGAACTTTAATCCAACTAGCAAACAAAAATAAAGAAACACACCTCATAAAGCTACATTTGCTACTTGACACAAGTTATGAGTCCGTGAATTGGCTTTACAGTTCTAAAATGAAAACATTTTACAGATGAAAGTTTCAGGAAAGACAGGTAAAAGATGACATGTCAAATGAAAAATCCAAATAAGATTGTTATGACTGGAGTGCAATCAACCTGAGTACAAAAGATTTGCACACAGCAGCTATTTGCTGATGATCGGCTCATTGGTTTGTGGGAATGAAAACAATTTCATACTTCTAAATATAACCATATGCTTTAAATAGTACAGAAAGAGAGAAGAAAGTAAAAGCAACCTGAAAACACCACATATTTCACAATGGTGACACATGGCTACAGTAAGATTGCTAATTATTATTCTTCTGATCATCAGCCTCCCCCTCTCCCTTGCATCCTCTTCTGTTACACCAGTCCATGTTCTCCTTCACTACATCCATGAACCTTCTCATTGGTCTCCCTCTTTTCCTCCTGCCTGTTAAGGTCCATCTTCAACCTCCTTTGTCCAATACATCCACTATTGCTCCTCTATACATGTCCAAACCATCTCAACCTTGCCTCTCTGACAATAAGTGAAACCATCAAGTTTGGCTTATTCTGCTTTCTTCTTCTATTACAACCTTCCCGAGTGCTTGCTGTAGACTGATCCACAGCCCCCACTACAGTATTGGAGAGCAACAACTCATGCACAGATTACACAGCTGCGCACACAAGTCATTACACACTGCCATCACACTATCCTGAATCTAAACTAAAATGTAGTCAAAAAAAATAACAGTAACTTTTATATTATTAACCAACTAAAAGCACCTTCAGCTGTTCCCTTGTATTTCTCCAAGGGGTCACCACAACATATTAATCTTGATAGGTAATTTGGTAGAGATTTCATACCAGATGCCTTCCTGATTCAACCCTCCTATGGTGGAAGGGACTTGTGTCCCCACCTGGTCTTGAACAAGGGACTTTTCACTTGCAAGGCCACTACATCAGGGAGACACTCCTATTAACCAACGTCAACTAAATAACCAAATTAACTTTTACACACATTTAAAATGCACATTGTAGATACAGTGCTGTGCATAACTCCTCTTCTTACACAAATTCTTTGTTCTATGTACCTCTTTCCCTGTCTCTTTCTGAGACTTTCAAAGTGACTTAAAAATGTAAATCAGTAACAGCTGGTACTAAGAAGCACGTCCAACCATCCTCATGATTTAGATACACACATGCAAGCCAAACCACATGCACAGACTTTGGAAAGATACATACTATACTTGTTGTTCACCTAGACTTTCAACCTATACTACAGAAAATGCAGGGGATTTTTAATGGGTATTAAATTCTGCAAAAGTCAATACATTACTGAAATAGAAGACAAACTCAAAAAAATGGTCGTAAGTTTAGAATGTTTTAATAGATGACCCATGGGGAAATGTGGCAGTTAAATGGTAAGGCAAATAATTTGATACACACGCTGCCATACCCTTTACGAAATTTGAGCTAATTCAATTACACAGCTTAGCCACTTTGCCAAAAGGTGTGTGTATAATATATCATCCCAGTGCAGAGAATGCAACATAATTTCCTGATGCTGTTGGTATGATGTGTCTAGGACATGTGTCCTCTTTGAAAGAGTAAACAGAAAATCAGTTATTATAATACTTCTGCAGTGGCAGCCATGTCAGGTTTTTATGATAAGTTCAGGAGATTGTGTACCCCACAGCATGGCACGAAACTCAATAACAGCCCATAACAACTTGTGCTTTGTTCAGTTTCCAGGAGCTCGGGGATAACCGCTTCTGCTCTCATGCCATTATGTCACAACATGCCCTAAAACCACTTTAATGCCTTTGAGATGCAAAAGCATCTTGCCTGTGTTTTCTGTAAATCCCACTCACAATGCATATCATGAACCTCCTTTTGATGTGTATTGCAAAGGCGATTCCTTCTTTAAAAGTGTCCACAGTCAGCAGATATATAGCAGTCCTTAAGGGTTTTGAATGCATGTTCAAATCCTGCAACTGGTCTTGCAAATAAATCCACAGCAAGCAGTCCAACAAACAAATATATGTGAATTCATTCAAACCAAACATAACAGATTAGGAATGAATCAATCTCTGAAAATCAGATAGTCACATATGAATATGCAGATTCTAGATGCAAGAAACAAGACTTTTTTTGTATAGGAATCCTTCTGTTTTCTGCCTGTAGTCCTAGTGCTATGGACTGATCATGTTTCATCAGGCTTTGGAAGCATGCAAGTAAACCATGTATGAGGAGAGCAAAACAGAAAATGTGTTCACCTACACACAATCTCAAAGCCACCCAATACGACAACTGGCGGGTTTAGTGCAAGTTAATGTTTAATATTACAAAATATTGCACTGCCATAAACTTAGACACAAGCTAATGTGCAGTAAGATTTAGTTACCCTTACCCACACCAAATTTTTACACCACTGCATTCAGGATTCATTGACAGACAATCTTGGTTATGCAGTATGCTCACAAAAGGGGTCCTGAACCCTGCAAGGCACTAAAAATCTGGCTTTCCTGTTGGATCCATGTGCTGAGCCTTTTTAATAGGACAAAACCATTATCCTTATTATCAGCAGCAGCTCAGTGTGTGCTGTCTGTCAGGTCACTGGCTCCAGTAACTTTCCCTCCTCAGCCATAACAATACGACTCTGATGCCAGCATCTGTTATAAGCCAACTGGCTGAGGACCATGGGAACCAGGCTCTGTAGAGAGTGGGAAGCAGACTCTTGAGGGACTTTCAATAAGATGACTGTCCCGCAATCCAAACTTCTCATAAGAGACAATTGGGGTGGCTCTAGCCTTGGCACAGAGGCATGCAAATCTACTATAATGGTTTCATAATCAGCGTAAAATTGCCTAAAATTAAGTTGGAAAGTTAATACAGAGTATACTCTCGTTAACTGACCATCGGCATGATTGTCAGCAGCAAAGCCTGTTCCACCTGTTGAGCCTAAGTGGAAAAATCAACACCACAGAGTTGAACTGCCCCAGAGCTAAACTGACACAAGTAACTCAGAAGGAAATGGCAAATGTTTTGGCAGGTTCTTTCAAGGCCAAATGCCTGAAGGCTGTAAGGTTTTGAAGCCTTTATAACACTGATCAGAGAGCATGTTGAATCTATTACTTCACATGCTATCGGTGATCAAAGCTGCATCCTGACATTTACAAGCAATTTCTGAGGAGGTGAAAACAAAAAACTAGAACTTTGATTTTCAAAGCACCTGGCTGAGTTACAGGAGGATTCCTCCACTGGAAATATGCTGAAAACAGCAGAAGTCATATCCAGCCAGTGGTCAAACTTCAATGACTCAATTTATGTGGGTGGAAAAGATTACAGTCCCTTAGCCTTAGGCCTACAGCTATATCTGGGTTTGGTTTGGCTTTCAAAACCACCGCATCCAATCACAAAATACAGAGTATTAGCATCAAACAAGGCCACACAGTTATAAGAAAAGTAATGAACTTTCTCTTAAACATCTGCACCCTAATGAGCAAGATAGTGTAATTATCTGCTTTAAGAACGTCAACAACACACACTAACAAGAATTTTTCTTTCCATTGTATTAAGCTGATCTTTTAGACATTCAGTGATATATCTGTTGAACACAGATATGACCAGATCTATATATTACATTCCATTCAAGTGCTCCTGAGATGGTCAGATTTCCCAGTTGGGAAGTCCGTCCTCAGAATTTTTTTGGTTCCATGTGCTTTCCAGTTTGAACGAAAAACATCATGGACAATGTGCTGGATTTTATTGCTGATAGCTATTACACTTGATTTGTTATCAAGATTACTGCTAATAAAACATTTTTCAAACTAATCTAGCTCACTTTATGTGGGCAGCACCACAAAGGCATAAGCAAAGCTGATTTCTAATATGTTAATTTTTAACATTAATCAAGCATTTCTTAAAACTGATCAAATATTTACTTTCACCCAACATGTTTGAGTATGATGGTAACATCCATTTTATTCCAACATCAATGAATTTTCTAACTCACTCTGACATCACACTATGCATAATTAGAGGACTTTCACCAGTGTTTGTGGATGAACTTGATCTGGTGTATTCAATCAGTTTTGCAATCCTTGGGATCCAGTTTCACAAATTTACATGATTGATTTTATAATTGCTCAACTAGGAATCCACCCATTTATCAACTGAACACACCAGGCAGTGTGAACCAAGGCCATCCCAGCCCTGACTCATACCCAAACCATACTGCATATCATTCAAAGCCATAAAATGACGCTACAAAAGCTTAAACCACTTACACATAGGAAACATACCAGAAAAGTTTTAAATACATCAACAATATTTTGTGAAACAAAAGGAGAAACAAAAACAAACAACCTACTGGTAACAGTTTTGCAGGTTTGCTAGAGGCAACACTGTTTGTAGAAATACGTACTGATAAGTGCTCCAAATTTTGCAATATATTTGCAAACGAAAGCCATTATCAACGCTACTCAGATCGACTAATCGATTAAGCAGCTACTTCTAACTTCTTCTACAGAGGAAAAACATTCCTGGACAACTTCCTTATAATCAGTGATTTTCATAAGAGTTACTTTGCGTGTGCTTTAGCAAATTTCAACACCAGAATGAACATGACTTGTTTGGGAAGAGGGATTTTTACTTGACTAATCGACTAACTGCGCTTAAAGTTCACCTAGCGTAGGTACCGCGGCGTTTCAGCAACTTTAAGCAGCAGCGGGAGAGAAACTGACTCGAGCACAGAAAATGAATAAGTCTAAATTAAAATTAAAACTCATAATTAGTGCTGTCAGTCCCGTTGGTTTTGAAGGCTGCTCAATGGGCATGTCCCGACATTCCTCCCAACAAACTGCCGCTAACACGCTCACGTTTAACAGCTACTTTTCAAACCGATCAACAGAACAAAAAAAAACAGCCCTAAAGACTCATTCCGGCAACTTGTGAACACATTTAAAGTCTTACCTGATAAATGACATGGATATTAAAGTACTAAAAGTTTCCCCAGTTCTCTGAGCGTATCTCCACACGAGTTCCGTCCCCACTTGATCTACCAAGGTAGGCTACGGGACGCCGGACTCCTCCTTCTCGCTGCATGAGGTCATCTGTGGGAAGGATCATCCACAGGGAACAAAGTAGGCCTACCCCTCCTTCCTTCCTCCTCTTCGTCTTTTCTTCTGCTCCCATTTCTCTGTGCATGCCTCATGGACACGACAGGATGCTGGAGACACAAGCTGCAAGCTTTCACTTAAGGTGAAATGCTGATAAGTCTAAAAACTCAAAAAAAAACATGGAACCTGGCGGCATATTTATTTCCAGAAGCCTTTCGGGAAATTATATGGAAAGTAAATAACTATATAAAATGAAACTGAGGCGCTTAAGTGATGTTACATCATGTGATGTAGTTGGAGACACACAAAGGATAGTGATTGGACCTTGACTGAGGTATTTTTTTTGTTCCAAAAGCCTTCATGGACTCAAAATTGAAGTCTAAATGCAGCTTAAGTCCTTTCCACATCCCCAGGAATACATTTATGGAAGAATATTATCAAATCCATCACTTATTTTTGCTGGACCAGAAGTTGCAGAACCTAAAATACAGCAATAAACCTAAAATGAAATGTTTAGGAGTCAGCTGGCCTCTGCCTTAAATCTGACCTTGTGAGACCTTGACCTTTGAGCCCACAATCTCAGAAATGTTATCACATTCTCTAACCATCATAAGCATTAAGCACATAAAGTTTGGTAAAGACCAAGCAAACAAGTCAACTCCTGTAGTATTAATGAAGATTTGTAATGGAGGGACTGAAGGACAACCTGAAAACATAATGCCTCTGTGGTGGAGGCATAACAAAGAAGGTGGTCAGTGATCATGAAAAGAAAGACGTGTAAAACTACTGTTATTTTGTATAGTCTCATAATGTATTCGCATAGGCTACATTTCAGAATTAATATGAATTGATTAGTTGATTAATTACTTTCACTAAATTCTCTTATATAAGAAGGAAGGCCAAACATTTTATGGTTCCAGCTTCTTTCATCCTGCTCTTTTCTTTTTCCGACAGCTGGAGGCAAAATAAAAATTGGATCCTTCAGACTGTGTTGTACAAACTTCTTTTTAAGTGTTTCTATCTGTTTTATACCAGCACACAATATATGTGCTTGTTTAAAAATGTTTTTATAAGTCACAATGAAAAGCAACCCTTTACTTTCTATTTCAGATGAAAAGTGAGTTTTGTGCTTCAGTGGTTGTAGTTGTAGGTGCAGTTATGTGCTACTTTGCAGATCAATCTTTTACATACAAACATAAAACTGATCTCAAAATGTAGTGCATAGCTACATTAAGTCTTCCAAGGATATAAAGAGCACCATGGCACCATCTGGACCGGCTACTGCTTTAAAAATGGTGCTTGGCATTAATGCTTTATCACACAGTTTCATTTTTAAGAAAAAAAAAAGAATTTACCTTAGATTCTTTGTCTTTTTAGTGCAATACCTGTGATTAAGTCATTTTACACTGATATAACCTTTGTTTTCCAGTCCTGCCTAATACCACATGCAAGCAATTTAAAATCTGCAAACTTTTATAGTCCACTGATAGCCAGACACATTGAATTACTAGTTGTCTCACTGTTAGCAAACTTAGCAAGTATACTGTGCAATTTCCTCCTTGTTGGAACGCATTCAGAGCAGGAAAGTTGAAACATGAGTCAAAGCTTTTATGTAAATGAAGTCTAATTGGTTTAGGTCTGTATTTGTGGCTGCTGAAAGCAGGCTGTTGTTCATTAGCTTTCTGCATACTGCCGAATCACAGTTTAAATGCAGGCTTCCTGACTTTGCAGCTTGATTGAAATGTTAGTTTTACAAACAGGATAAAATGCACAATTATTTAATGAACTAACGCAACAGCTTCAAATTAGGAGACTGGATCACTGCAATCAGATCCACTGTAATGTTATCAGTATTGCTGAACTCAACCTGATCTGGCTGGTGAAACTCACAGTGCACCTTAGTCTATGGCGACCTCATGAGGTAAAACTGTTTTATGCAGCCTGTTTAAAATGAAAAATTTAAAGTGCAATAAAAGTCTTTTATTCAATTTCTGTATTGTTAATGGTAAGGTGCAATATAAGGAGATAATCTTAAATGCTGCACATTTGGGTGCTACTGATCCCATGGATCCCTTTGAGGCGTTGACACCGTTTTCCCAGCAGAGCAATGGGTCTCACAGGGTCAGCGAGGCTCCTCAGATGGCTGAGAATGGGCAGATCCTGGCAGTGAAATGCACTCTGTCTGGAAGTCAGATGACCACCAACTGCTCCACTCCTCAAACAGAGCTGAAGAGGTCCTCTGAACTTCACACACAGATGGTATCAAAGGCATGTGTGAACAGCATGAGCATCGCAGAGAATTTAAGGTCAGCACATTGTGTTTACAAGGCTATCATCGTGTACTTTCTTGGTGAACACATGAGCAGATATTGTTTGTGCATTCTCAGATGCAAACAGAAAGACCCATGTGTAACACGTACATGAAACATGCAAAACACAAAAGAATGGGGGAAATTAGTGTATGGGGCAAACACATTTGTATGTCTATGCTCAACCTACACATGGCTTGTGAGCAGCTTTTTATTTACACACATGTAGAAATTTTATTGAAACAGATGACCACTTTCTGCAGTTGTCATTAAGTACAAAATGCAGAAACAAACAAAATAAAAACAGATATAGGGTATAACTACTTACCACTACATGTAAAATTGTTTTGGAATTAGTGAGGATTATGTGACTTTAATGAAATAAACCTGAAACACACTTTTTAAAATTAATCTCTACTGTTTAATTGGAGAAAAAGTTCAATAGAAACCTCTTAATTTTTAAAATTTTTTACACACTGCTGTAAGAAAAGCCCAACTGTTTGACCACTTAAATCTCAGGTATTGTGCATTCTGACTTAATGACATGCCTTTTCTAGCATGCAGCTAGAACAGAGTAAACTGTTGATGTCAAGGCCTGTTTCCCTTTTGACAAGTCAAACCATCTGCTATGAAAAAAGGCATGAGAAATCTTACTCGGAGAAGAAGGGCCTTAAAAAAGAAATATATTTAAATAGTCAAAATGTATATGTTTTGTATGACTACTAATAAAAAGGCTATGAAAATGTAGCTCTCTGTTTTTCCAACCTGCAGTTATATTTATATATGCCCAGAGTATAACCCTTCTAGTCAAAAAGTTTTAGAGCATCCCCATTTTACCCGTTTTGTTATGATGTACACAGGTGAAACTGAGTGAGTACAACTTTTCATCTGTAAAAGTAATGCCACAAGTATGTTTAACAAGTGAATGAGTGAAAATGTTGAGTTAGGATTTGAGATTCTGTGATTCTACATATAACAAAATGTTATAGTGTTAAGATTTCAGTAATTCCAGGTAAAAACCTTGCACTTAGTATGCATGTGATATGTAGCAACAAATATATAGTTCAGTGTTTGTCAACTTCCAGGGAATGAATGTGGGATGAGCCATTTCAGTTGCATGAAATGAAAAATGAAGGCATTCTTTTGTGTGCCCAATGAACATTGCTCTGGCATAAAATCTGAAAACTGCTGAAAAATTGTTCTTTACAGTTTTACCTTACCCAGTCAGTTTCAAACTAATGTTTTACTTTCTATCTCTTGCAACTCCTCTGAGGAGCAACAAGTGGACACAATTTTTTTTTAATAATCCATCTTTTTTCTTCTTTATCTCCTTTCTTCCACCTTGTGTATAGGCTAGTGATCTTTGAGTCCAAGAATACTACTAGCCTCCATTCGAAAGTTATCCCTGAAAATTATTCAACTCCAACAGTCACAACCCTGTCTAGTTCATCTTCCAAAGAGGTGACCTGCATCACAGCCCTAAAACCAATAACACATTCTGCAATCTCTTATGCACTTTACTTTCCAAACACTTAGAGACATGAAGGTTTCTGCAGTTTTTCAAACATAGAAAATGACATGCACGTGGAAATGCCAGCTTCTGCTCAGGTAGGTACAAAAGTGGTCAAGAGAGAAATTACAGGCAATTACTGGCTGTGTGGCTCTTACCGACAAGACCAAGCTAGCCTTTAAGGAAAAGTTCTTAAAGAGCTTTTTCTGTCTCATGATTTCACTATGACTCACTGCATGCACATACTGGGATCATTAAAAAAAATTGTTTGGCAACATAGAGGGGTAGATTTGCTGGAACACTAGCATACTAATAGGCAGGGTTCTGTCACTGGAGCCTCTTGTTATTGTACTGCACATAGGATTCATATGAAGGTGGACATATAGATGAGAAGGTACACATACATTAATTGTTATACTATAATCATTACATGGCAATAGTATGACTTGTGACATCATGCCAAGATTTTGTGGAGTAATAAGTTTGAGCTGTAAGTTTATAAATGGCCATTTGCTGCCTCCTCGTGGTCATTTTTGAGTATTGTAAAACAAAACAGGTTAGAAAATAAACATACCAATACAGATATACTTTGGACTTATTTTTTTAATAAATCTAATGC
Source organism: Etroplus canarensis (assembly GCA_015106775.1). Classification (NCBI taxonomy): domain Eukaryota; kingdom Metazoa; phylum Chordata; class Actinopteri; order Cichliformes; family Cichlidae; genus Etroplus; species Etroplus canarensis. The sequence goes on from VUQH01090741.1 coordinate 20,934, forward strand.
AATTGCTGTGCAATACATAGTGGAGATTTCACTGAAAAGGCAGCCCCATATACTTCCCTAACCTTAACCCTTCCCTTCAAACATACTTATACCCACCAAATTCCATTTGTTTCCCATCAGATGATAAAGACAAATACAGTATTTCTATTATAATACTACAAAAGATGCATTAGATGCTGGTTTATAGTTTCCTCAGACAAGCTCATCCCAAATTTTTTTTTTCTTTCTAAGTAAACAGAGTTTGAAATCTTTCACTCCATCAACATTTTACATACAAACTGTCAGTCTCAGTCTCCTCATGTGTCTAACAGCTGAGTTAACATAGTTCCCTCTAGGGCATTTCTAAACATGTTCAATATTTCCTCGGCTGCTGGATGAAAAAGGTCCGAGGACAGTGGGACTTCTCCACTGCAGGGCGCACCTTACTGTGCCTCACGCTTACAGGTGTCTCTGGGAAGTCATGGCTCAGCTGCAAAACAACAGGTAGGAGTTTATTACCCATAAGCTTTTGAGGCACTATAACTAGTCCAGGTTGCTCAGTAGGAATTAACTCACTTTTTAAAAAGGGAATGTTGTGTTTACCTTGTCAAGAGTTCCTGTTAGAAGTATGCCAACTTGTTGCATCCTGTTCGGGGTGGATAGGGACTTGCTGCACAGGTTTCAAAAAGAGTTTTACTCAACTTTAAAGCAAAGTTCAGTTACCTAAATCATCAAAATGTTGCTGGGCATTCTCTTTTGCTTTAATTAACATCCATTTAAATGCCCTTAGAGTTTACAATTCAACCCATTTATTATACTTTGCAGGCACAGAGTGTGGTCATACCTGATTTTATCAGACCTCTTAGTGTCCTTCTCTGGAGTCCCATGGGTAGGATTATCTTCCAAGCTTTTCTTGGCCACCCGTTTACCCCCGGCCTTTACTACTGACCCAAATAAGAAAACAGATACATTTTTAACATTAAAAAATAAGCCATATAAAGGAGCATATGTCTACAGATTTTAAAGACTAAGAGCCCTTTTCTAAACAGCAGAAAGAGAGTGAAAGATATGTAATCTACTGGGAAAAATTCAGAATAATGACTTGCAGTATTACAGAACATGTGGACATATGGTGTAAGCACCCACTTAAGAATTAAAAAAGGCTTCCCCACTTGTGAGTCAGAGGGAGTCAATCTGAGAGGTAACAAGAAGGTTAAAAGCATCAGAATGAAAAAATAAAGCACCAATACCCTGTGAAAACATAAGAAAAAACTAAATGTTAACTCGAAGTGCATACAAACTGCTGAAAAAACTTATTTACAGAGATTTACTTTACTTAGTCTGCATTACAGTAATGCTTTATCTTCTCTTGCAAACCATCAGACCAAGAAGTGTAAAGTGCTGCCCTTTCTTTTTTTATCTCCCTTCCTCCACCATGTGTAGCAAACACCTGCAGTTTGAGTTAGTGACTTCTAGCCATTCACTTGCATGTCTGAGTCATCTTCCACAGAGGTGACCTGCAACATGGCCCTAACAGCTATAAAAAAAATCTTTAAGCTCTTATGACTTCTTACTTTCCAAAAACCTGGATGGTTTCTGCAGTTTCTCCAACATAATAATGCAATAAAAGAAAATCACGAGGTGGCACTGGTAACTTTATTTATTAACATTAAACCGTGAAATATTAAGTCAAAATAACCCCAATCGATCGCAATAAACAGAAGAGCAGCACCGCTTGAGTACTGCAGCTACCAATGCAAAGTTAACCATTGTTCCGCAGCTTTGCACACAGAACGATGGGTCTGCATGAGCCTGCACGGCGTACAGGCCTCCTTTCAAACAAAAGCACACACAAGTTCACATTTCAAAACCACAGCACTCAAGTTAGTTCACCTCACTACATTGCTGCACACTGCATGTGAAAACAATGGAAAAGTCTGATGAAAACCAGCAGTGAAGTCGACTCGCTCTGAACGACTCTAACTGGGTCGATGAGTGAAAAAAAAAACAAAAACAAAAAACTACAGCGATTTGGCTTTAATTAAGAGTTCAAAATGAAACATCACAGTGATACAGTTTACCTGCTGGAGGGTGGCCAGCCTTCAGCACAGGAGCCTCCTTCGCCCCACATTTGGAGAGCTGTTGCACCATTTTCAAAAGTTTTGCGCAGCGAAACAGAGAGAGCACCAAACTCCTCTGGACGCCCACTCCGTTGTTTTTATCCTCTTCAGCACAGATGACGTTTCTACAGGAAGTCTGCGGTCACAGATACGCCTATTTGCGTTTTTTTTATTTACTGCGCGTCGAAAATTTACCGAGAAAACGAAACTGTAAACAACCGCAGAATCACTCTCATTGTTGGCGTTTGTGATTTGTGCAAGCAGCGTCGGAGCCAACTAACACTGATCTCACTATGCAGGAGGCCGTGTCGTTTTCATAGCAGACATTTCGACTTGTCAGTAAAGCGAAAGTATTTTTCATAACATCAGAAACTCATCCGGTTTGAGGGTCCAAAGCAACCAGGGGCGATCCTAGAATCAGACATTCGGGGGAGGCAGAACGCTGCTTGTACTTTGCTTTGCAACTGAAAAAATAATACCTAATGATTTAATTTTAGTAAAATTAAAATACCTTTCACCCCTGAATTAGGTATGTATTACAATGTTACTTTCAAAAACATCCTAATTAGTTGGATGCAGGCACGGTGCAAGGGGGCCTTTTGACAAGCCTTTTTTTGTTTTTTTTTAATTTGTCGAGCAAGCCTTCCTGTGGCCCTTCACAAGAACATTTATCATTAATTATTAATAGATCATAACAAATGGCCTGCCACCTGCCAGTCCATCATATGATGCCACTGCATGATCCACAGTTAAATATTGTGCCCCTCTATATGGATTTGACTTCAAGCACCTGTCCCTTTAGGGGTCTCTTTTAATGTTTAAGAATAATTCAGAATGAATAACACTACATTCCCACTGCAGGCAAAAGTGGCCCACATCTGATTTTTTTGCCCGTATGCAACTCAGATCTGATGTGTCTATGACAGTCTGAACAGCACAGATCTGATTTTTTTTAGATCAAATTTAGGTCACTTTAATATGTGGTCCTAAATCAGATATTTTTGAAAGCGACCTCAGTCTAAATGGTCGCTTTCAAAAATATCTTGCTGCTGATATGTGTAGCATTCATATTTACTTCTATAAACACAGCATGCTGCGTGTGAGGTCACTTCAGGGCCGGAGACTGTTCACCCTGGAGTCTGATGGCGGTCGCATTTAAGTTATGTCTGCGACCATGCAAAAAAATTGGAATTACCTGCAGTGGGAACGTAGTGTAATTATCATGGTCCCCTGCCTACCAGCCTTGGAACTACTCACCTCTCACACTCTCTCGCTCGCTCACTCTCTGGGGGTCAGGTTGGGGGAACCAATTATTTGACTAGTTTCAGGTGCTGGACGACATGGGTGGAGTTGGAGCTGCACACCTGGGACTAGTTGGTGATCTACATTAGATATGAGCCCTGCAGACTCCGTTAGAGTCTGTTTATATTATGGCTATATGTTTATATGTTGCACCAGGCCCTGGAGAAACGTTATCTCATTTCACTATGTTCTGCGTCAGCTAAATGTGGTTTGAAATGACAATAAACTCTATCTTGAATCTTGAATCTTGAATCTTATCAGGACAGGCTCCACTAATGAAAATGAATGTTATTAAAAGATATGACCTGGATATCCATAAAGAAGATGATATTCACAGGTTCACGTTCCTGTTCGTGTACTAATAAAATCCAGAGAACACAGAATAGTTTTTGAGAAATAAATCAAATATACACAAATATACCACAGAGACATGACCAACAGTGGAAAAGAAGAGAGAGTATCAAAATACTGAATGTAAAATGAAATGTAAAAAGGTGTGGCTGTGGACAGCTCAGACTGAGATGGTTTGGACATGTTCAGAGGAGGGACAGTGGGCATGTTCAGTGGATGGTGCCTGTGTTTGGCTTTGCCGCTGCTGCAGCTTGTTGGAAGCAACAGTGTAGTTTTTCATTGTCGTCAATCGTCGTCTGTAATGTCATCTTTGCTCTTTTGTGGTCTGACTTTGCTCCTGCTGTTTTAATTTATGATCTGGATACATTGCTAAACATTAAAGATTCAATGGAGAGCAGCTGGGACAGCTGGGACATCTACAGTGGAACTTTTCCTCCTCCTCTGGTGTGTTCCTTGCCTGAGTGTGCGCTGTTGAGCACAACCTGCGGGACTCCTACCCCTAAGAGACGGAAAAGGGGAACGAGGGCATCCAGGTGAAACTGTTATGGCCAACGGCCGAGGGCTAGATTGGACCCAGGCGCAGACCAAGCACGGACACAGACAGGTGACAGTGAGGAAGTGTACTTTATTTACAGTGAAACAAAAAGGCGTGG
>VUQH01090744.1:14943-32003 GCA_015106775.1 Etroplus canarensis
GCCTCGTACACTCTTTTTTTTTTTTACGCACAGTTAGTCGGACGAAAGAACTGTGCGGCAATTCAGCGGTGGAGATGTCTTTCCCCCAGCTAGGCTACCCTCAGTACTTAAGTGCCTCCCAGGCGGTTTACGGGAGCGAGAGACCGGGAGTGCTTACGCCTTCGTCCCGGGGAGGGAGCACCGACATCGGGGGAAGTCCGTCAGCCACCGCAGCGGCTGTCACGTCAGTTCTGGGCATGTACGCCAACCCGTACGCACACAACTACAGCGCTTTCTTACCGTACACCAGCGCGGACTTGGCTCTTTTCTCACAAATGGTAAGAATACGTTCTTATAATTCTGCTGAGAGATTGGCGTTGCACAGATGTTTGTTGTTGTTTACGTCCCAGCTGTCACCGATCGATCAGAAAATCAAGAGGTCACTTCAGCCAAAGGAATGAATACTTTAAGCGATTCTGCATGTCATATTTTTAATGCTTCTTAAGTCCGCACTCATCCATGCCCCTCTGACGGTCCGCTTGTGTAATCTGGCTGCAAGGTGAAAAGTTGGGGCAAAGACAAAGGATAAAGCAATACTGAAAAATGCAGCCTAAAATATTGTTGTTGTTGTTGTACATGAAGGAAAAAAGAAAAGAAAAAATAACTTAATGGTTATTAAAATCACACTGGAAAAGAGGTGCATTGTAGCGTGCAGCATGACAGGAAAAAAAGTTTCTACTTCCACTGTGAGATTTTTATAAGAAAATCTCCATCTCGATGCGACATCTTAAACTATAAATACGGGTGTTTTTAAGTGTGTGTTTTGTAAACCCTTTTGTCACAGCTGAATGCCATTCTCAGTTTGTCTACATGACGAATAGCCAGGAAGTTATTGGGCGATAATAATTAACTTGCAGTGTGTTAAAGTATCGGTTAAGGTAGTGCTTAGGCCCATAAACCGTGAGTGGTGCGCTTAAACTTCAAATCAAGAGGTATTATCCAAAATATTAGCACGTACATTGCACAAGTTAATCGACCTGCGTGTGGATTTCACAAAAAGCGAGTAGAAAGTATAAAATTTGCCACAAACTTACGACAGTAACGTACTGAGTAGAGAAGAAAAAAAGGGGGGCAAAGATAGTTGGGCCCTAAAAGTGCTTTGTCGGATCGAGTGCAGAGGGGGGAGTTAGACAGGTAGGGGTTTATATATATATATATATATATATATATATATATATATATATGCAGCCAGTGTGTTAACAAACTTTCTCTGCTCCGGTCACTTTGTTACCTATTATACTGACGATTTATCGACAATATTCGCTAATAAATGGTCTCTGGGAAAGTTGTGCAGTTGCAGGTGTTGCAGGCCTGGCATGTGATACTTTGCAAGTTGAGAAGCTTATTTGGGTGGCAGAGCTGAGTCAGGTGCAACTGTAAACTCTGTGATTTTTCTTGAAGCCATTTGTTTGAATTGCACACACACACACACACACACACACACATATAGTCAATGTATTTCAGTAGGACCACTTTAATAACACAATCTTTGATTTCTAAGGGATCCCAGTATGAGCTGAAGGACAGTCCTGGCGTCCACCCTGCCAGCTTTGCAGCCCACACATCTCCTGCCTTCTATCCATACGGCCAGTTTCAGTACGGGGATCCTGCTAGGCCAAAGAATGCCACCCGGGAGAGCACCAGCACCCTCAAAGCCTGGCTCAATGAGCACAGGAAGAATCCATACCCGACCAAAGGGGAGAAGATCATGCTGGCTATCATCACCAAAATGACACTGACGCAAGTTTCCACCTGGTTCGCCAACGCCAGGAGGAGGCTCAAGAAGGAGAACAAGGTGACCTGGGGAAGCAGGAGCAAAGAGGACGGCGAGGACGGCAACTTGTTGGGCAGCGGAGACGAGGCAGAAAAGAACGAAGACGAGGAGGAGATTGATCTGGAGAGCATAGATATAGACAAAATCGACGACAACGACGGGGATCAAAGCAATGAGGATGATGATGATAAGTCCACGGAAGGGAATAGAGACCACAGAGGCGGCGTGGGCGCAGCTGGAGAGTTGGACAGCTTGGAGAAAAGACGGGCCTTCGCCTTGCAGGCCCACGAGGCCTTTGAAAAATCTAAGAACACTATTTCACTTCACCCAGGGAGTAAGGACAACTCTGACAGCAGCAACAACACCACAAGAGTTTTGTCTCCGGACAGACCTGGGAGCTTTCCTCTTCCGTCTAACAATAAGCCCAAAATATGGTCTTTAGCAGAGACCGCTACTAGTCCCGACAGTTCATCCCAGAAACCCACGTCTCCCTGTGGCCCAGGGGCCACCACTCACCCATCAGCGCCCCACCACCAGATCCAGGCCCACCCCGCCTTCCTCCCCAGTCACGGACTGTACACTTGCCAGATTGGAAAGTTCCACAACTGGACAAATGGGGCTTTCTTGGGCCAGAACTCCCTGCTGAATGTGAGATCGTTTCTGGGAGTAAACCAGCACCATCACCACCAACATAATCATCACCTACCGGCCCAGCAGCAGCAGCAGCAGCAGCAGCAGCAGCCGACATCAGTGGTGGTCTCGCCCGTAACGGCGTCAGCAGCGCTCAGCAATGACAGCAAAAGCCAACCGGAGACCCACAGTCCCAAACACATAGGTAAGATGACAGTCTGTACATGTGCATGCGAACTAAGGAGCGACGCAAGCGCTGAAATAAGTAAATAAAGGTTCGTTTTTAACTGTGCAACTCATGCCTGTTTCTGTTTCAAATACAGTTGTAATCTCTAAAGCCACTGTGCCCAGGCATGTACGCACAAGCAGACTACACTTCACACGCTCAAATCCACGAGGTCCACATAAGCTGCTTCATACACAAAATAGAATTTACTGTTTACTTAGACACGCTCGTGTCCATGATATTTATCCAGCACGCAAGGACTGACTTTTTTCTCCTTTTTTTCAGATCATGAAAACGGTGTAAGGTCGGATTCTCCTCCAACACAGACCCTGAAGTCTTCCTTTCGACCCATCCATGACAGGTGAGACTAGTTTAATTTGGTTTTACTTAATTCCATCATGTTGCCAAGTAAATGAGCAGCCGCAGCATCGTAGGAAATTAATAAATTAACGAGATATGATTCTTGCATCAATAAAATAATATGAACATGTAACGACCTATTTAAAAACACACCACTGTAACAGCATTAGAGGAATATATTATAAGTACTAGAAATGAATAAAAAATAAAAATGCGTTTATGCATTTATCACTTTTTTGAAATTAATAAATAAAGAGAAAGCGTTGTGTCATCGCTTAAAAAACCAGCAAGCCTAGGTTTTATTTCGTTTTAAAAATATCTTTCATTTATATATTTCCTGGCATAAACGATATAATAGCACTACAAAATAAAGTAAACAAAGATTTTTAAAAAATGCCCAGTTTGCTTTGGGGGTGACAGGGGTCTTGACTCCCATCCCACACCCCTTTTAATTCCTTCCCTCTGGGGAGAGTGTGGCTACTTATCAAGTCACCGAGTAAAACGGGCTCTGTCTGGGTTGTGTGCTTTCCCTAAAGACCCATGGGAGACCCAGAACCCATGGGAGCGCTCTTACCCAACGAGAGAGGGGAAAAAGTTTACCTCATTTTTACCTCTGTGTGTAACATTAGAGAAATAAAAGTGAGATAATGAATTATAACTGTTAGCAGTGGGTGAACAGAGAGGATTCTTATACACCGCAAAATAATTTGGATTTGTAAAAATTATGAACGCTTTCATTGTTGTTGTTGGTATAATTGTTAAAGAAAAAGAAAAGCGAGGGCTTGGAAAAGGAGGGCTGCAGTCTGTTTCTAATCAAAACTGCTCAGCCAGACACTTGAGATGCATATTGAAACCCGCTGTCCAAACACGGCGGGGGTATTTATCTACCTTTCTGTATTATTCTTTATCCAGATCCTCTCTGCCTTCCAGCGCCAGGAGTCCACAAGACGCCACGCAACGGGTCCTCACTGCACTCTCTTCGGCTTGATCAAGACATTTTTCGTGCTTGAAAAAAGAAATAAAATAGAAAAAAAAGACTTTACGCTCCCTAAAAAGGACAATGAGAAATAATAATGCAGCATAGCATTCAGACGGTACCGAACAAATGGCGTAATTTGGTAATATCCTGTGGATGGATGGATTACTTCCTCTATTGTTGTGTAGCTTATAATCGCGCCTATAATGTTACTCTCTCTCTCTACTTTGCCCAGGCAGACTGGGACATTTTGGTAGGCTTTTTACTTTATTATAATTATTATAATTATTGTTATTATAATTATTATTTGTCACTATCTTGTGTTTTGGTGTTCTTTCTTTAATGTAAATACAAGTGATTTAAATTTGTAAATAGGAAACGTTGAAGGAATTTGTCCAGATCGTATATTTTGCCTAAATAAACTAAATGAAATTATAGAGAAAACCCAACGTGTTCAGCCTACATTTATTATTATTATTATTATTATTATTATTATTATTAATCGTCTGCTACAAATGTTTTTTAGGAAAGGGTGGGAATGGTAGAGAGAAGAAAAAAAATTGGCAGTCTGCATGCAACTAGGCTTAATTTTATTCAAGTTTGGGAGGAAAGCAGCGTGGATGCATTGAGGTGCTAATAAGTGTCCAGATGGTTGCTGGTGACAGAAAATGGACAGGAGCAGCTGGGAAGGTCATTAAGTAATAATATGGGAACGCCCAGTCCAAACAAAATCAAATGGTTAAAATCTAATCTGTCAGAGAGAGAAGTCGATTGGAAGATAAATTATTAATATTTTCCTTTTGGGGGAGGAGAAGGCTGACATTGTGGGCCTTGAGGAGCAGGGTCACTTTTGGGGTCTCTGTCTGTTCCGACGCTGATAATGATCATTAGCCTGTAAAAGCAGCTTCCTTGCTGAGCAATTGGTGACCAAAAGCAAACATTGATTTACATCAACAGCCTAATGGCGTCTAAACACACAAAAAAGGAAGAAAGTGCATTAATTAGCTGCTAGTGAAGGGTGTTATTTTCTGTAAACACGTTAAAAAACACTGTGTGCTATAAAATATGGCTGTGATTTTAAAGCGTTGCTCATTGTACAATCATTGTATTATATATATTTTTTTTAAAAAACTCCACGCACATAAAAATAGTTCTCCTAATAAAGAAGGTGATGGAGCACATGACAACATCTGTTATCTGTTTAAAGACACTTTTGGAAATGGCAGTAAGCTGCAAAGTGAGCTGTTACAGAGCGTGAATGATTTCAGCTCCCCAAACCTGTGGAGTAACTTATGCACATCTGTTTTGCAATATTACAGCGGCCTCTATAGGCGAGGAAGAGAATTATAGGAGCAGAAACCGGTCTCATTTTGAAAGAGCTATACAGGAGATGAAAATGCTAAAGTATCTCAAATAATCCAGTATATACTTAATAATTTGATTTATATGCTAGACTATTATTTTTCATGGGAGAACAAAGGTATCCTATTTTAATATTTTGACAATGAGTTATATTATATGAAAAAGGACATTTCTTAGGATTAGAATTAGTTTTCAAATAAACAATGACTAACTTTTTCGTTTGGAAAATTGATTATTGTTATTATAATGAACGCATCGTTAAATGATACCTATTACAATACATTCGAATGAAGTGATCGCAAATACTTTCACAAGTCAAAAGGGTGAGAGTGTCTTTTTTTTTAATGTTGAGTAAACGCTGACTAGACCATTTCTGTTTGGCGGAGGGGTGGCAGGGTGACAGCGGCCATGCGCATAAATCTGCGTCACTTAAATGTGTGCAAAACAGTCACAGGCTGTGTTCAAAAATTAACAGAGGGTCAGTGAACCTTTTGTCGACCGAAGTGGAGTCATTTCACTTCTACACTTACATGAAAACAATTTCACCCAAATCACAAACGCATTAAAATATACAGTACACGGTAAATTAGTGTCAATAAAAACACAACAGTTGCCTGTTTTTTTTTTTTTTCCTCCCTTTGGTCGCTTGGCTTAAATCGTTCCACCGGTGTATCTAAATTAGAGTAATATTATTGTAAAGTTCGCGCTGATTCTTGTCAATTTCAATATAGGACAGCATGTGTTTTGCAATAATGATTCTAATATTGCGAGGGAAAAGGCAGGTGTGTGAGTTTCCCTCCCACCTCATTTGCGCATGACATCCTCTCATGAGTTGGCTTTTGGGGCTAAAATTAAATAACCTCTCGGTGTCCCATTTATTTCTTTTGTACTGAAACAGCGTGAGGTTAGCAAAGGCGTTAGCTGCAGGCCATTATATTGTGTTTCCATAATATATACAAAATTATTCATTTAGTAAGTGGATGTACAGTGGATTGTCTAATGGGTAATGAGCGCTGTTGAGGATCATAATTAGGCTGTCACTTCCAGCCATTTCCTCCCTGGATGCCCTAAGCCGCGATGCAGGGGAGGAAAAAAAATCATGAAATAAAAGAAGAGGGGCAGATAAATGCATTAAATTTGAATTTAGAGGTGAAGACTATTTCTCTTTGGGATTGCAGTGGTAAGCACATGATATTATCTGATCTTTAAATCACTGTAGCCACAAAGTGCTGTACTATTCTAATATTCTGGAATATGAAATCAATGCCACACAATGTTATAAGAACATATGTATTGTTAAAACTAATTGCTGCCACTCATCATCATATTTGTGTTTGATAGCTGAAAAACTAAAACAAAAAAGTGAGAAAGGCAAAACACAAAAGGAAGTTGTTAAAACTATGTTCAGTAACCTTTGAAAGAGGTTGGACTATTTTCATCTGAGGACTGACTGCTGAAACCTACTCAGGAGATATGTAAATTGTGGCTCATGCAAAGACAATAAGTTGTTGACCCTAAAACAATTTAGCATTCTGTCACAGGCTGTGCTCCCCATAATACCACAGTCTTTTGTTGGTGAACAAGGACCATCTCCCCCCTGCAACTGAGACGTGTCACGCTGTGGCAATCCATTCATTTTAGTGGTGAATTGTGCATTGTGACACTGTGTGTGTGTGTGTGTGTGTGTGTGTGTGTGTGCATGTGTGCGCATGACCATGTGTAACAGGAAGAGTGAGGGGGGAGAGGTGACTGCATGGGGAGGAAAGTTTATCACTGTCTTGTCTTTTTTGGCAGAAGCAGGCTATTCTTACAACAGACTCGACCCCTTGTTGTCCAACAACACAAATGTCTTTGCCTCTTCCTATCCCTTCACCCTCCTCTTTCAACCCCCGCGTTCCTCCAGCATCTCCGTTGTCTTTTCTCAAAGATGCCCGCCCATATCTGCCTCTCTAATCCATTTATCTAGTTTCATGAGTGCAGCACTGGTCAAACACTGACACAAAAGCCATCCCGGGCCCCCAGCCTCAGCTGGGGGAAACACACAACAACAAGCAACAACAAGTCACTGGAGCCCAGCAGCAGCAGCCACAGCAGGGCCACCATAGAACCCCACCACACCATGTTTAGCTGGCTACTTTGGTTCTGCTCCTTGTTTCAGCAGCACAATGGCAGTGAAAGAACTAGGTGCCTTGGTCATAGGCTTTTCATTCCAGGAGCAATAGGCTGCTGTAAGACACAATTCTTGCCATAGGAAGAGGTTGGAGGATTTGGTTGGAAAAGGGAAAACAGAGGGAGGGAGGCTCTCAGCATGGATACATTCAAACACAAATAGCAACAAGGAACTAGTATTCGCCTGACAACTGGCTGGCTGGCTGACTGACTCGCTGTCGGTTAAGCAACAACTCATGACAACTAAACAACCCATGCAGACCCCTGCTGACACAAAAAAACCTGGCCTGGTTTAGAGATATACTAGAAATAAACATGGTCTCTCACTCATGCATTCCTGGTTCCCTTTCATTTGGCCACTCAAAGCGACATTCTTACGTTTTGATCGAGCAAGAAAGAGAGAAAAAGATAACAAAGTAAGACAGGGAGTGCAGTCGAGTAAAGTTTTCTCTGTCTCAGTTGAACATTCTTTCTTACTCTGAGTGAAGAACAGAAAAGCTTTTTCACTCCTCTCCGATGAGGACAATATGCTTATTTGGATCTCAGTCAAAGCACTGTGCCAAATATTGGGGCACTAATTAGCTGGCCTAATCTAGAAATATTATCCTCAAATCTGATATATCCTAGTTGAAATGGTCTATTTTAAGAGACCTCGGCTGAACATAGAGGTTCATTATTATCTTCTTGTTTGCAACATGTTTGTTGATCAAAGTTATCTCCATGTGTCTGTTGTTGTTTTAAGGGCATTGACAGGGTCCAACATACACACTAAAGTACAGATTTCCATACACACACTTGTATTTGAGTTGTTCTTCTATTCCATTAATGACTCCATAAACCAATTAACGCTGGTCTGTCTTGAGTTTTCCTGAAGTATTTGTACATAGCAGTTCTACCACAACAGAACTATATTTAGGGAAGAATGGGTTATAATTCCCTCCCATCTCATACACACCCAAACTCTCTCTATCGAGGACACACACGGGAATGTACTCACGCGCGAGATGCACACACATACAAATACACGTGTGCATGCACACATTCGCTGTGCAGACTGTTGGAGGATCAGAAATATTTTGCCTTAATTATCCTTCAGTATGGATCATGTTCTTCAGGAGGGACTAGTAATGATGGGGTTATTTATAGTCATTCATTCTCTCTCTGTAATTATACATTACTCAAAATTGGGGTTTTTACATTTGGCATGTGTTTGAAAACGTAAATTAGACAGACAGCACTGTTGTTAAGATCTCTTTGAAGTGAATCCCCTCTCCAAACACATTTTGATGGAAAGTTTTACACTCTTCGATACTACTTTTCTTCGTTAGCAGAGTTTCTTTTCCAGCACTAGCTGAACTATATATTTTTTCTATATTACTTCAAAGCAAAATTGTAATGATACAAATGTTGGGGTTTTTTCGACCATGAATAAAATTTACAATTATAACATGCTATACATAACAGATTGATGTCTTTTGACTGCATTCTGTACCATTTTTATTGTCTCTAAAATGAGAAAAATAAAGGCAAATGATAGGTCTGTCATTGTTTACATTTCAGTTCAGTGCCAAGTCATCCTTGAGGACAGGTATCATAACAGTGGGCTACCTCACACTTATTGGAAGGCAGCTGTGTGTGTGTGTGTTTAATAATCAAATGCAGGCTGATATGGCAGGGAAGCCAAGGGCCTTGTGCCCCTTTTTCCTCCCTGCACAAATATTTCCACAGCGACAGATAATAAAGTCTGATTTTTCCTGCCTTCTTTTCTGATGTGATGCCATTGTGGTTTGGGTTAATTCCAGGGGGCTGTACAAAGGGAAGCACAGCCATCTGAAGTGTCATACTGCAGCTGTGGCTGAAGCACAGGAATTTCCATTTAGCAGAGGATGCTTCTCTTTTTCGTACTTTCTGAACACTCCCAGCACATGTGCGGCACAGAGGGTGATATCAAATGCAACTCACCATTTTCCTTCCTGCTAATGTGAAATCTTTACTCTCTTTGTCCAACAGTCCCTCTCTACCCCTGTCTGTCTTGGTGCCTTTTGTGGGAAACACTGTTCACTTACCCACTTACAGAGTGTAAATGTGTGCACATTATATATATTTTCATGCCCTATTACTTAAAGCTTTTTCTCCCCTTACAACTTAGTATTACCTAATTGATGGATGATTTTTTAAAAATTAAATAAAATGGTTAATTAATGATTATAAATAATAATTGTTGTTATTATTATTATGGTTATCTAAGTTTGGTTAAATTATTGAACAATTATTTTAGTATTTACTTTTTAAAAGGTGACATTTCTAAAGCCAGTAAGAGTACTAATCTGACATGTGACATCAACACAGTTTTCATGATTGTACGGAAAATTATATTTGCTACTAATGTAAATGTAACACATGTTAGTTTGTGAATGGTACATCATAGAGAAAATAAAAAAGAGAGTATATACATTTTTGGTCAAAATAAATTAAATGAGTAAAGAAAAGAGGATTAGGTGACTGAAAAGTCAGTACCTTAACATTTATAGCAGATGTTTAAGCATCAATTCATACAATTTTTATTATTTTGAAGAATGCATTTGAAATTTTAAATTAAAATGATCACAAATAGCTTAGAGTAAGTTAGCAATACTAACAGCACCTCTCATCATCATTTATCAATAATTTCTACTCAAAGGAAACAAAAGTTGTAGTACACACTCTCCATCCCATTGCCCAAAGCAGACAATTACAATGTCAAGAGCTGTCACCTAAAGTACAGTAGCCAGTACATCCAATACTGGGTCACCTGCCAAAGCTGAAACAGAAGAAGAGCAGAACAAGCACACAATGTGTTGGAACTATCACTTCACACAAATGAAAACCTGAACTAAACAGGCCAAGCCGGTCAAACGCCAGACTATCTTGCAGTATCTTGCAGTGATCCTTTTCCCCTCTGCTTGAACTAGAGGCTCTTTCTTCACACATGCTGTTCCTCTGCACGGTACTCAATGTAATGTTAGTCAGGAAGCATGCCAGCAGTTTTAACAGAAACTAGCTATGTCAGATATTAACAGCAGAGCACTCCATCATGGTGTTTGTTATGCAAGTTAAATAGAAAAAGATAAGATTTATACAGATCTTAAAATATTCTATCATGTGATATGCATCATAAACCAGACCATGAAATGTAAGCATGGATCAATGGATGGATTAATGGATGTATTCAATAACTAAAACATACATAGGCAACTTTTTTGAAGAAAACAGATTCAGTATGGCCAGTTCGTAAAAACTGAACATACCTTCAGAGTGGGGAAAATACATATATATATATATATTTTTTTTTAATTTATATATATAATGTATAATGTATACAGAGAAAGGAGCAAGCACAACAAACCTGTCATCATCAAAATGAAAAAAAAAACACATAATATCGTTATTACTCTGTAATTAACTCTCTGCTATGACCATGTAACTGTTGTCAAATAAATATTCGGTTGTGTGTAACTTTGTTCACCAAAAAGTGTATTGTGCATAATACCAAATGTCCTGAGATCAACCTATACTATTCCTGAGACAAAAAAAAACAAAAAACAAATGGACAGACATACAATATGTATGAGCCCTGTTATTGAGACCATGCGAATCAGAAGAACAAAGCGTTTTTTCATGGCAAATCATGTTCACATCAAAGTTTAAAAATACACATGCACATCTTGAGGAAATGCCATCACGTTTTCTCTGTGATCTGTCTGGCACATCTGTAGCCAATACTGTCTAGCATGTGGTCAGCTCAGCTCAGTTTTAACTGTTTTGTCTCTCCGTTAGTTCACAGGAATAATCGCTCTGGACTTTAGGCTGCAACTGTATACTTGCATGCAACGATTTAGTTATGAAGACACTACAGATGCATATAACACTATGAGCCTGAGGTCCACATCTCTTCACCATCAAAACAGCATTGAACATGCTGACGATTTATCTATCTCTTTCAATTCCATTCTGCCTTGACTCATGAACAAACCTTCTAGGCACTTAAAGTCCTCCACTAGAGGCAGCAACTCACCCTAAATCCAGAGCTGGCAAAACACTGTTATGACTAGATGAGAAGCATGCCTTTGCTATTTTTCAGTCCAGTCACACAGCTAAAAAAAACATCCCAATGCCAGCTGAAGTTCATTGTTTAATAAAGTCAACTTCTAAAACGTATCATCTGCTTAAAACAAAGCCATCAGATTGGACACAGTTCACCCCTTGGCTGCACCTGGAACTTCTGTCCTTAACAATTATCAACAGAACTGCATCAAAGTGACCCACTGGTGGACACCAAGGCCCAAGGCAATGAGTCTAACTTATATTGGCAATGCAAACCAATGGCTTGTTGTACAGGAACTTAATGGCCATTAAAAGGCTCATAACAGTGGGCATGATACAAGGCACTTTCAAATCACCCCAGAAAATTTGATAAGTTTGTATTAAATGGCTGGGCAAAATTATATGCATTCCCCAACCCCTCCAATGGTTTGCTGAAACCAGTGATTGACCATTAAGCTCCCATCACTCCATGGAACTGCCTTAATAATGGAGGGGTGAAACCTGGCCCATTTTGACTTACTGTCCTCAGCCAGGTCATACGGTTGTGGATCTGATAATGACTACAAAATTGATCATCAACCTGTAGGCTAAGGTATCCTGGTTCCAATTGTTTTTACAAATACCTTTATGCTCAAACATGGTATTCATTATGGGTAAACTGTGATTAGCACAAAAGTCAGAACAGGCTAAACTATGTGCTGCAGGAAGCAGGCTGTTCCTTGCAGTCAGAGCCCTTCATGCTTCACTGGCTTTGCCTACATAAACTTTAAAGTCCCCACGTGGAAAAATGGAGAACCCACCTTCTAACAACCCAACCAAGGACTCCAGGAATGCTCATGCTCTGAACTGGAGGTAAAGCAGCAAGGTACAAAAAACATTTTTGGACAATGACTTTTTTTGCATATTTAAATAAACTTCTGTGCACTACTGCAGTGGATTTTAAATCAAACAATTAAGATGTGCTTGATGCACATACTTTCAGCTTTAATTCAAGTATTTTGACAAAAATATTGTGCTGTTTAGGAATCACAGCCATTTTTATACACAGTCACCCATTTTCAGAGGCTCAAAAGTAATGGGGCAATGTAGTGACAAAGAGTTTCATGGCCAAGTAAGACTTATTCCAAAATAACCAAAATAAACCAGTATGAGAGACGGCAAAAACTATAGGGAAAAGTCTTTGGACAGGTGAAATCAAGATAACTTTGTTCCAGAATAATGGAAAGCAAAAAGTACAAACAAGAAAAGGAACTGCTTATAATCCAAAACATACCACATCACAGGTCAAGCACAGTGGATGCAAACTTATGGCATGAGCATGTATGGTTATCACTGAAACCGGGTCACTAATATTCACTGATGATGTGACTTCTGACTGAAGTAGCAGGATAAATTCTGAAATGTACAGGGTTATACTTTCTGCTGAGATTCAGTCAAATGCTGCAACCTGATCAGATGACACTTCCCAGTGCAAATGGATAACGACCCAAAAGCATACAGCAATAGCAACTTAATCCTAGTACTGCAGGACCTCAATATATTGATGTCCCAGACAAATTTTGTGTACTGCCGGTATTGATCACTTCCGGTGTTTTCATTCACTGATGGTCGTCTAGCTGGTTGCATAGCTGGCAGTATTAGGGTTAAGAGTTTTTCAAGGCAAAGGAATGGGATATTCTTCAATGGCCAAGTCAGTCACCTGATCTCAACCCAATATAGCAAACTTTTTGGTTAGGAAAGGCAGAGGGACCCACAAACAAGCAGCAGCTGAAGGCAGATCCAGTAAAGGCCTGGCAGAGCATCTTGGGGTAGGAAATGCAGCATTTGGGTTCCAGACTTCAGGCAGTCATGGACTGTATTAAAAACAATTATTTAATCTAACCTGATATTAATTTGCCCAATTACTTATGAGCATCTGAAAATAGGGTCTGTGAATAAAATTGTCTCTAATTCCTAAACAATCAATACAATAGTTTTGTTTAACCCCTTTAATTAAAGCTGAAAATGTGCACTTCAATCACATTTTGGCCATTTGATTTAAAAATGCTGTGGTGAAGTACAGAGGAAAATTTCCCTGTACAGTTTGTGTGTCTTGTGTCACAACAATTCTGCAGCATCCCCTGCTGAGCGTCTATGCAGAAGAACATGGTATACATTCCCTCTCTTTCAAACTAAGAGTAATAGAGTTATGATACACTGAAACCTTTAAAATAAGAATCAAAGCAGTTCAAATTCCAGCAGTTGGTATGTGGGAGGCTGGGGTGGCAGTGGCTTGAACAACTGGAATTACCCCAACTTCCAAGTCCTCAGCAGGCCACCTCCTGCCTGGCATTGGCTTGCTCATCACTGCAATCAGTGGTTTTGCTTATTTAGAAAAAAAAAAGATGAAGAGTGCATTCAAGAACAGAAAGAAAGATGGATAAATAGAGGGAAAGAGAGAGGAGCAGGATTATTTTTGCGACTCTTGTCTCTAAGCAAGGTCTCTATTGCCCAGCTACCTTGCTCACAATCCCTCTCTTCCTTTCTCCCTCATCTCATCTTTTTCTCTTTCCTTGGGAAAGCACTTGCTGAGAAAATCTTTATGAACTCCTGGGCCTGTCGGCGTTGCTGGGGCTACTTAAAAACCTGCCAGTTTAACAGCTGTGTGTATGGGCTCGGCCCCGGATAAAGCACTTGGAAGTGGCAGGGCTTACACCATAGGGTGAGTCTTTATGAGGGGCCCTCCTGTGTGGCAGCCGCTGCTGGGGCTGTTAATTGGCACACTCTGAAGTGCTGTACAGTATATCTGCCCTTCATAATCCAGACATAGGCAGAGGCAGCAGGGAAAACCAAACGTTTATCCAACACTAAAGCCTCAAGCTCACTCTCTCCTCCTTCAGCGTTATCAGTTCTTTCTATATTATTTGAGCACATGACTAGAACATGTTTTGACTGTTAAAAAAAAAAAAGAAAACTACTTCCCCTCTTTGTATTCAGGTATTGATATTTCTTAACTTTCCCACACATGCTAAATAGTGAGACTTTGCTTAAAAAGTTAATATTATATTGAAAATAAATACAGGGGTCAATCCAAAAACAATAGAATTCCTTTTTCATCTTGTGTGTATGGGTGTCAGGTATTGTTAAAGTGTTATCTGGTGCTGGTGTTAGTTGTGTTGACCACATGCATTCAATATTTTCTCTCACTGCAATATCACTTAGCAGTGGAACTTCAAAGACCAAATTTTCTGGTTTCATCTGGTCAATGATCTAAAAAATTCATTTTAATCTGAATCAGCAGTTAAGTGTAACAGAACAGCACCCACTAGGTTTATTCATTGAGGGCATTGTCTTTACTGACAGATGAACACAATTAAATTATATTCACTTTTATTCATATAGTACCAGTTTGGGCTATATCAACAGGCGTAAGGCATTTAATAATGTAAGATAAAAACTGTACAATATTACTGTGCAAGAAAGTCCACCGATGAGTTTTGAGTCTTTTGGATCGCTAGAATGGCCAGTACCAGCTAGAGTACTGTAGGAGGTTTGAGGCAGAAAAGTAGTTCAGCCCATCTTAAGTGTTTATTCACCAAGAAAACATAACAACAACAACCACCGGAAACAATGTTGCATGACACGTGTGTGTGTGCGTGCGTGTGTGTGTGTGTGTGTGTGTGTGTGTGTGTGTGTGTGTGTGTGTGTGTGTGTGTGTGTGTTTTAACGTTAGAGAAAAATGATAAAGGGAAAAATATTTTCATTTTATAAGCTTAGTTTGAATCTCAGTTCTTTGAAGTTGAGAACCGATAAAGATGTCTTCAATTGCATTGGTACTTTCGTTTCTTTATAACTGCGTGCAATGTGTTGCATTTTTAACCCTGAATGCATGTATAATGCATTCAAATACAGTGTTTTAGATATTTTCAGGAAGCCTGACTTTCTGTAACACTCGTATGAGATAAATGTCTTACAGCATTTTCCATGTATTGCACACACCACATTGTTGCAAGCAGTCATTTTGTATGATTGCTCTCTCTGTCTTTCTCTCTCTCTCTTTTCATATGGGAAATCTTTCAATTTGGAATGAAGTACTTAATATCTCCCCACTGGTGTATTTCTTCTGGAAGTGATCAGTGCTGTGTCATAAATTTACGTCATTCTAGCATTAAATTTGTTACATCAGTGTGACATTAATTCACTGCAGCTCTTGTAATGTGATGGCCTTGTGTAAAAACAGGACATGATAAGTTTTAAAGAAAGCTGTTACCAGGGTTTAACAAATGGGTACTAATAATACATATCTATTTAATTTAAGGACAAACATTTAAAGAGTGGAGCCATTTGATGCAAACTGTGACTGCCACAGGGGAAGAAACAGAAGATGAGAAACAAAACCTGCTCATGAACCTATGCACTCAGCAGATTTTGCTTACATGACAAACTGATTTACTTGAGCTACATCCCAATCCAGTCATTGCTACACATGAGACACACATGAAAGATCTACAGAAATTCAACCATCAGCACATACCAGTGAATGACATCTATGGCTAGAGACAGCTGATACAATTAGTAGTTTTACAAAATCAGAAAATACATGATAAGAACATAGGGGGAAGAACGCTGCATAGAGAAATAAAACAATTTTAAAAATATCAGAACCTGAAATAGAAAACAGGAAAGATGAGAACACAAAACTGAGGAAAATAAGTAAGTGTGTTGAAAGCAGACGGGAGCAGAAGGAACAACAGCAGCTTTAGAGTGGATGAGCAGCCCATAAGGTTGCCAGATGAGCTTCAGCTTAACCACAATCCTCAAAACGGAGACAAACATACGCCAATGTCTCCTGTATGCCTTCCACAGACGCCCCTAAATGATTGTAAACATTAGTTCTCGAAAAAAGGGAGGGTACCCCGCGGCCACTTCTCTGCATTAGATCACACCACCTCAGCAGTGGTACTACATAATCACCAACAGATAATGTTTGGTTAGTTGAGCTATTTCTAAGGACTGATTTCACTGTTGATTGTGAAGGTAATGCTTTTCAGAAATGTGTTTGCAAATTGCTATAAATGTTTCTGCAAACCTGGAATTCATGCTATTCGATTAAGATGTTGAGGCTTGTACTTTAACTGAAATTGAGTCAATGCTAACAGTCATGAACATTTGCATTACCTGAAAATGGACCATGTTTTGAGGTCAGATTGCATAGGCACATTTTATTAACAAAAATGGCATTTAGATAAAATGCCTATGCCTTGGGACAGTATTTTTATAAGGAGAGTCACAAGTTAGACAATGCCTTTATGTTAAACAAGAGTATGTCAAATTAATTTTACATTTATCTTGTGTGTGTTCATATTTCTTTTCCGTCGACAATAAAAAAATAAAAATGATTTTTTTAAAAACTGAGAAAAAAAAAAAAAAAAATATATATAATAAACACACACACAAAAAAA